>CAUYRT010076835.1:0-15230 GCA_963574885.1 Lepilemur ruficaudatus
TGAGTACAGATGGACAAGATGGGTGGGAAATGTGGCGACGGGAGCCTGGACGTCCTCTTTGGATTGGTCCTGTCCCTTTAGAGAGACAGTAAGGTCATCAGTTAGAGGAGGTGTTGCCTTTAGGGCAGGGGAGAAGGCCTGGAATTGTTTCCTGAGAGTGGGCCAGTGAATGGACTAGGGGAATCTGACTGCCAAGTGGCATTCGGGGGTCCATCTTAGGTTAGTGTCCTAGCGATCATGAATTTACGATGAGACCAGTCAGCTTGGTTGAGTCAGGACAGCTGTGGAATTGGCTTTTTCTGGGCTGGGGTTTAGCTGAGCACGCTGGCCAAGGGGGAGAGGTGCGGGGTATAGAAGCAAGGACAGAGGTATGATGACTGACCGTGGAATGGAAGCTGGAACTGAGGAAAGAGAGGACGCGGGGGTGGGGGGTGGGACAGTGAAAAGCACTCCACCCAGTGGATGTTAGGTCCTATGGACTAACTGGGCTGTAGTACTGAAGTGAGTGACCTGCAAAGGGTGGGCAGCAGTAGCTGGATGTTGGGGAAAATGGAGAAACAGTACAGTACAGTGGTCCAGGCTGTGGCCTCTGGAACCACACTGCTTGAGGTCCAACTCTGATTTGACCATTGGTAGCTGTGAAGCCTGAGCACATTCTTTCTGTGCCTCAATTCCCTCAGCTGTGGTGGGGACAGCATAAGAGAAGCTCTGTCGTGGAGTTGCTTTGAGCATCAAGTGAGTTACTACATAATAAGTTTGTTTAACATGTCTCAGAAATATATCCACGACATGGCTCCTATGTAAGATTTTGGTGTCTTTTATATTGTGTCGATGTTGCAGTTATTGGGAGTGACCAAATGTAGGGTGTGACCTTGCGAGTGGCTAAGTTCAGAGGTGTGTTCTGTGGAGGAACATAAAGTCCAGCATTGTTGAAAAGAACGTGTGTGTGGATTTTGAAATCATCAAGAATAAGATATATGTACACACTGTTAAAAGAGAAAATTTTCTATTCTACTGAAATTTAATATAGAATTACCTTTTCCTAAATCTTAAATTTTACTCAAAGCACTGTTACAACTTTTCCCTTTTATACTGGCAGAGTATCCTTCTACAGCTACAAAAGGCTTGTGAATACTCTAGAACTGTTCAGAGCCGGAGAATGAGAGAATTTAAAGTGTTATATATGGAATTCCTAAAGGTCTGTTGTATTTGGCAACGCAGTATATCTTCATAACACGTAACTTGTATATTTAAGATAAAAATACCGTTTTTCTTTGCAAACTTATATTAACGTTGTAATTCTATCTTTAAAATCCTTTTTTTTTTTTACTTTTTCTATTTATTCAGGATATTATGGGGGTGCAGACATTTTGGTTACACGTAATGCTGTTTGCCCTGCCCAAGCCAAACAACCCAAATGCCCATGAATACATGAGTGGATTAGTAAAATGTGGTATATGCACACACACCACGGAGTACTGCTCAACTACAAAAAGCAATGGTGATCTAGCACCTCTTGTATTATTCTGGATAGAGATCGAGCCCATCCTTCGAAGTGAGGTATCACAAGGATGGAAAAACACGCACCACACGTCCTCGCTCTCTTTAAAATTCTTAAGCATTTTCCACTTTGGTATCATTGGTCCCGTTTTAAGAAAAGTAATAGATGTATTTTTTACTTTTAGGATTTATTAGTTAGTGGTGGTGGGTGATAGTCATAACAGGAAACGGTAAATCGGCAGTTTTACCCGAAATATACATATGGTGCAGGAAATTCATAGTTTGCTAAGAGTCTTCATGGCTCTTTGTTCCACAATCAGTCTTGTAGCAGAGTAGCTATAGATGAATGCGGGAGGAGTAGGTCATTTGTACATGTCACTTCACTGTCTGTCTACTGCCAGTGTTTCTCAAAGAGCAAGGACCCAATGTAAGGAATGAGTATTTCTTTTATTTCCAATTGATTTCCTGAGTAGTTCATGGCGTGTGTGCTTTCAGTGTTATTGATGCGATGACAAACTGCTTTTAACTTTTTTATGGGTACCTAATAGTTGTCTGTATTTAGGAGGTACACGTGATGTTTTCATACAGGCATGCAATGTGCAGTCATCAAATCAGGGTAACTGGGCTACCCATCACCTCAAGCATTTCTGGTTTCTCTGTGTTAGGAGCATTCCAATTTCACCCTTTTAGTTAATTTAAAGTATACGATAACTTGTTGTTGACTGTAGTCGCCCTGTTGTGCTGTCTTATGCTAGATTTGTGCATTCTGTCTAACTATATGTTTGCACCCATTAGCCGTTCCCACTGTATCCCCCCTCTCTGCTACCCTTCCCAGCCTGTAGTCCTACCATTCTACTCTCTATCACCATGAGATCAGTTGTTTTAATGTTTAGCTCCCACATGGGAGTGCGTCTGTCTTTCACTGCTTGGCTTATTTCACTTAACATAATGTTCTCCAGTTCCATCCGTGTTGCTGCAAATGACAGGATTTCATTCTTTTTATGGCTGAATAATATTCCATTGTGTGTATGTACCACATTTCCTTTATCCATTCATCAGTTGATGGACACTTAGGTTGATCCCAAATCTTGGCTATTGTGACTAGTGCTGCTATTGTGACTAGTACTGCAGAGTGCAGATGTCTTTTCCTCATACTGATTGCCTTTCTTTGGATCTATACCTAGCAGTGTGATGGCTGGGTCGTACGATAGCTCCGTTTTTAGTTTATCTTCATAACATATAACCCTTGACTCTTCCCAGCCTGCCAGTAGCTTCTCCTCCTGAATTCTTAGACATTCAAAGAGCAGCCCGCCTGTTAGATGACCCCTTTCGAAAGCTTCGTCGGCTGCGTTCTTTCTTTCCTCCCCCAGGTAGATGTCCCTCTCTGCCGCGGCTCACCGTCGCCCCGTGCTTTCCTGAGCTCTCTCTCCACAGTAGCCACAACTCGTTTTTCTTTTCCTATCAAAATCTCATGCTTTTTCCAGCTAAGCAGATATTAACTTCCCCTCTTTTACTGCATAGTTCCAGCAAGTTGACCTTCCATTCCTATTATGCAACTTTTGTGTGATTTCTATTTATGGGTTTGCTCCTGACCCCAGAATATGGAAAAGATTGTGTATTTATCTTTTAATCTCTCCACAGCACTTGACACACTTAGTTTTACATAGGATGCACAATTTCATTTCACTGTTTGTGGAATGAAGAGTAATGATTTAAATCACAATTTTTTTTTAATAACTTGAAGAGGTTGTGCTACAGGTCAGAATATTCCCTTTAAGGAAATCATGTTCTGTTGACCAGTAGGGATGATAAATGTTTTAATACCCAGTGTTTTGAAAACTTATGGATTTCACAATTATGGCATTGATCGATAAGGAACTTAGCTCTTTTTCTGTTCTTTGCTCCACCTTGGCCTCAAAAGTTCATTGTCTTATTGTTTCAAGCCAAGTGTGTTATTGTTGTACCTCCTATTATAATAATATTCTGCTCAAGTCACACATTTCTATGTTTATGCAGTGGGTATTTTCGTGTTCATGCAGTACTCAGTATGTTTTTTATTTGGAATAAATAATGACCATCATTTGAATTTTAAACTTCTTTTGAAATTATCTGTACATATTTAAAACGTAATGAAACGTGGCGGTTTAGAAGTGAACTCGGCTTGTTGTTTTAGAGTTTCGAGGACCTGGAGGAGGATCATGGAAATCTTGTTGGTGAAGGAAGTGAACTTAGAAAAGAATTGGCCGAGGTACACACAAAACTGATGATGGAAAGTGTAAGTAACGTGTATTTGAAACTGAAAACTAAGGATTGATTAAGCAATGTTGTATTGGCTGAATTTTTCATAATACACAAAGATTAAACAAGTGATTACTATCTCTTCCTATAACAGCAGCAGGAAGAAGTGGCCTGTGTTCAGAAGGTTCTACAATCCCTGTTATTCTGATGACACTTCGAAGAACGAAGCTGAACCTATGTGATACGATACAGTCGTAAAATTAGCTACATGAAGCCAACGTGGCTTAAAGATTCTAGTTTCGGTTATTACATGTTCTTTGTTCATGTGTTTGTTCAGTGCCAGACGCCCTTTCTGTTAAAGCTCAAATCAAAGCTAAAGAGTTCTATGAGTAGCAGACGTTCCAAAGTTGTACGTTTCAGGCTTTCAGCCCCTTGATAGTAATGGGGACTTTGTTTCCCTAGCACTGTCAACTAACTTTTAGCAAGAAAGATGATTCAGCTTTACGTTTGGCCTCAGTGGATCTGTGTCAGTCTCAAATAGTAGAAACCACAGGTATGGAAGGGTACATTGTTCTTCCTTAAGGAAAAAGTTAAGGAAGATACAATATATTTTAGGTACACACTTTTGTGCAAAATTAGTAAGTTACAAAACCAATTCTAATGCCATAAAATTCCAGAGGCAATATGTTCTACGGATTTATAGGACTTCATAAAAGCAATACGAGTTTGTGCCCCAGAATAAATTAAACTGCTAAAAATCATTAAGACCAGAGAATAAGATATACAGATATCACTTGTGAGACATAGATTTGTGAAAATGTCACTTTTACAAAAAAATCAAAATTTCATTGAATTGATTTGTGTCCACTGTTATTAATAAATGACACCTGTCCCTAGCATGAGTAAAAGTCTTTCATTAATGTGTACATACTTAATTACCTATGGTTCAATATTTCATACCTTTCTGTAGAGTCAGAATGTTTTTTAAAGTGTAATGTTCGGTTAGCATATGCCAAGTTGATTTTATGTTCATCTAAATATGAGAAAAATTAATTCTGTCCCTTGGTCTTTTATACTGTGATTGATTGTTTTACATATAAAACACGAAATCTTGAATTGTACATATTGGATTTAATGAACCCGAAGCTGTTTCAGAATTTGATGTGAATAAGTCAGTTAAATGCGATCTTTTGCAGAGTTACTCAAATTGCTTTACGTGCCATTCAAAAATCCACTCCCACTTAGAAAGAGGAGTGACTTTCTCCCGTATTTCCGCATGTTGACCATTTTTATTCTGGCCCCTGAACACATTCTTCACTTTGTTTAAATTTTTTTCCAAATTTTTTAATACAAGTGCACTCATATTCTATTTTGCAAACTCTGATAACTTATATAGGAGGAAGTGAGGCCTCCACCATGAATAAATATTTAATACTCAGGGTCAATTTACTTCCTGATTTTTGCATTTTTGTAAAAGATTTTCCCCTTAATCTAAAGTATGTGTTGGGATGTATGTCCTTAGTATGATGTCAAAGTCCTAAGACGTTCCTCATTTGAGAACTTTTGCCAATAGGTACAGATGTGAAATAAATACTCCAGGGTGTTTTCTGTGCATTTAATTCTGATGAGTATATTCTTTTACCTTTAAGGAATACAAACCCTCACTATTGTGTTCAACATTTCTTTTACCGAAGATAGATGTAGTACATGTTAATTAGTCTCTGAGTTTTCTGATTATTTCATTATGCATCATATATGCTTACTCTACACGTAGGAGTCAGTGTCTGTGAACACAACGTTCACTCACATCGCAGTCTCACAGTGTCCGTGGAGCACAGGCAGCTGACCATTTATCCTGTGATGGCACCGCAGAGGAAAACCATCCATTGGATGAGGAGTTGGCAGCCCCGTGTGGGCGGATCAAGTCCTTTATTTACACCAGGAATCGTCAATT
Organism: Lepilemur ruficaudatus; assembly: GCA_963574885.1. Classification (NCBI taxonomy): domain Eukaryota; kingdom Metazoa; phylum Chordata; class Mammalia; order Primates; family Lepilemuridae; genus Lepilemur; species Lepilemur ruficaudatus. The sequence continues at coordinate 5,693 of CAUYRT010076835.1, forward strand.
AAAAGAATGCCTTACCACCAATTGTGTGACACTTTAGCAGAGACAAACTCAGACACTGGGGTGTAAAGGCAAGAAGGCTTTGGAAACACAGTGGTTGGTGACTTCCTGTAGCTCTATCACGGCAGAAGGATCATTAATCCTACGTGCATTGAAGGTGACGCGACACTGGGGCCCCAGGGATACCGCAGAAAGCATCACGTTGTCACATTGCACCTATCACGCAACACACTGGGGACCTGAGGAAGGGTACGCTATAGCTCATGGCCTAAAGGAGGGTCCAGAGCAGGGTTGTGCTCTTCAAACTCTCCCAGGGCCTAGGGTTACACGAAGGTGATACAGTGCCACCGAGGTTTGACTCTAATTTTTATACACCTGATGTTTTACGCTAGTGACCAGCTAACAACTACCCATGAGATTTCTTCTACACAAAATTTACTGTGTCGAAATCTATCAACATCTGAATGGCCAGGTTAATATTTTTGTGCAGATATCTAAATAAAGCTTATCCGTCTGAAGCTGCAAAACACCTTCATCACTGCTTAGGAGGAGCTCAAGGCTGCCCTGGCGTCTGTGCACATCCCCCCCTTTATTGCACTCAGACTGCAAATGCTCTGAGATGTCAGGTTGAACCAGGCAGCCAGTTGCATTTTTGGCCAGATGAACGAGGATCCTCTCAGTGCTGCTCATCCAAAACACATTGACACCAATTAGGTAGTAAGGCTTCTCAATCTGGAACCCTCAATTCATACGTCTGTCCCTTAAAACAGATTTGTTCTCATTTCATTGAAAAACAGAGTGATGACATTATCTACGTCGCAGGATTATCCTGAGGGTCAGTGCAACAGAAACGGGAGGCGTCGGGCTCCTGTCTCCCCAGTCCTCCTCCTCACACCAAGGTCATGCAGCTGGGAGTCACTGAGCCAGGCCCGTGACCTCAGAATGGCTTGTGTCTTCCTAAGATTTCCTAGTATGCTAAGCTTGAATTGAAGACAGTGACCCCCTAAGAACCAACTTCTATCAAAATACTGAGAGGTCCCCAACCAAGCAGACAGTAAAAAACACTCCTCAAGGTGAGAATCTCCGCCCCCCTGTAGTATATAAAATACGCAAATTAGCAACTTTCTGTCCTGACCTTGAGTTACCGGTTTCAAGTGTAGAATATCGTGCGCGTTTGTTTGTTTAAATGTTTAATGTAGCAGATAAATTTTGACCTGCACAAGGCACCAACTGAAATGTTTAATTTTTTTGTGAGGAAAATGGGATTATTTACTTCTAAGGAATGATATAATCGTGCATAGTGGAAAATGCCATAATATCATCTATGGGATAAGAAAATGAAGAGTATAATAACACAATGGTATGAAAATACGAAATGAATAAAAAAGGTGAAGAGGTAAACTTAATAGTAAATCCAGGGCAAGGGTTTTTGAAACAAAAACAGTGCAATATCGTCTTTCTAAGTTATTTGAAACGGGCTTAAGTGAAATATTAATTTCAATACCTGCGTTTACCATATAGTGCCACATCGTCTGTTGCTCCTCAAAATCAAGACTTTGCAAAAGTGATCATTGAGCTACCTGAATTTCAGTTACATCAGGTGTAAAGAGGAAGGACAACCAGCAGGTGAGGGTTTATGCATGAAATTCCCGAATGGGGAGGATCGCTAGTGCTGTCTCAAGCACCAAAGGTGTAGACATGTCTATGGGCTTAGTTTATTCTTACTGTCAGTCCTGTGATGGAATCATCGTCTGGCTACACAGTTAAGTGAACAATGCTAGAGAGCAACATACGCTCCCTCATGTGGTCGCAAGGTACAGATTAGTGTACAGACTGCGGGGAAAGGGACTCACTGAGAGCATATATTAAATTACTGATAGAAGTTATCAGTGGGGTGACAGAGACCATTACTCTCTACATCACGTGCCTCTGTAAGGTTTGAATATTTTTTACACAATCTTGGATCACTCTTGTAATTAGGAAAAAATTATAATATTGAAAATGATATGACTTGAGACACATTGTCAAACACACACAAGTCAACTTGACTTAAAAAGTCAAGTATTTACTTTAAAATAATTGAGTGGGCCCAGGCACCATATCAGATTTGGAGAAGGCAATACATAAAACAGAATGAGCTGCCTTTGGACAGGTATTGGAGCTAGGTGATCAATGCATGGGGCCCATTACATTTATCTCTGCAATGTGTACGTTTCACAAGTTTCAAGAGCCTCTCAGGTTGTGGGACTGTCAAAAAACACTCCTACATCGTGGCTGGATTTGACAATGTCGTGCTAAGTGAAACAAACCATTTACAGGCACAGAAGGAGACATACTGCACGGTTCCACTTTTATGAGGTATTAAAATAGTCAAATTCGTACAAGCGGAAAGTAGAATGGGGATTGCCAGGGGCTGGGGGAGGGGTGAATGGAGGAGCGAGGTGCAAGGGGCATAGCGTTTCAGCCATAGACGATGAGAAAGTTCCAGAGGTCAGCTGTAAGTCAACGTGCATATACCCAGCAATACTCTATAGTACACGTGAACATTTGTTAACAGCATGCATTTCGTGTAATGTGTTGTCGACCACAATAAAACACACACACACACACACACACACACACAGACACACACCTAATTTTCTCATTCTGTGTACTCAGAACCTCACACAACCTCTCACGGCTTCCCTCCTATTTTTGGCTGCACAGTGTCCTGGGGAATGTGTGGGCTTTGGAGTCACACAAACTCCTGCTCAAATACTAGGTCATCCAGAACTGATTACTTAAACTGGCTGGTCCTCAGTGTCATCTTTTGTAAAGTGAGGATAAAATCAGATAACCCCATCTGTCTTGCACAATCGTTGACAGGATTAGATATTGCCCAATAAAGACAGGCATTATTATTCTTTAATTATCACCTGGGTAATGCCTGACCATGGAAGGTTCTCAACAAATATTTGTTGAGTGAATTAATTCATCATGAATGAATTCTTATTGAAATAACACTGAATTCACACTTTCCTCTCCACTTTTTTTGCGCTATTACTTTAACTTTGGATTACTTCTCAAGTTCTCGGTCAAGATACCATTATCTGTCAGTTTATGAATCTAGCACCTTTTCATACTACTCCCCCTAAAGGATCCTCAACTCTGTTCCTCTTCTTATTGTAAACTCATAAGCACGTCCCCGGACCTGTGTCTCTCCACCATCCCAAAGGCCCTTCCTCTACTTAATCCCCAGGACAATTCCTCCGTTCAGCCAATAAATGTCCTTTATTTCTCTTAGGAATTGGCTAAAGACTCACAGTTTCCATAAAAATCTTTCCTGTATTAATGGAATCCAATTACTTTGCCCTTACTTGGATTTCTGCAGTGCTGAGGCAAACCTGAAGCAAGTCAATCCATACTTAGTTACGCGTGTTCTTCTCCAAAATTTAGGTGTTGAAACCTAACAGGCAATGTGATGACGGTAGGAGGTGGGGCCTTTAAGAGGTGATTTGGCCATGAGAGCTACTCCCTCGTGAATGGGATTAAGCCCCTTATATTATGAAAGAAGCTTTACGCAGTGTTCATTGAGGTTGCCCTTCAGCCTTCTGCCACGTGAGGATACGGCATTCGTTCCCTCTGCAGGATGCTGCCACAGGTGCCATCTTGGAAGCAGAGAGCAGCCCTTGTCAGACAACCGAACCTGCCAGTGCCTTCATCTTATACCTCCCAGCCCCCAGAACTGTGAGAAAATGAATTACTATTACCTAGAAACTATGCAGTCTCAGTTATTTTGGTATAGCGGCACAAAATGGACTAAAACGGGGTGTGTCGGTAGAGTCAAAGAAATATGTCTCCTGTCTTTAACACACACGGAGTAGGATCTGGTTGCTATTGCGGGGGATATTGCGAAATGTCCTTTGCATCCTTCTACAGTATCCAGTACAGTTCTGTTTCCACAACATGAAGCAACAGTCCTTACGAGGGTGGCGTGTGCAGTTTGATGTTTGGAGATTTGAGTTTTAATCCTGACTCGATAACCTATAAGTACTGTAAGAAAGTTGCCAACACTCCCTGCTTCACTTGGAAAATGTAGATAACATCCACTTTATAGGGGTAATGTGAAGACCAAAATCGATATTACAAGAGAAGTGTTTACCATTGGGCCTCAGACAGTCCATATCCACTAGGCTGCAGCTGCAATTATTCTAGAATTTAGAATCAATGTTAAAAATGGTCTAGGTCTGCCCTCTGATTACTACCTGTGGTTTTGAGCTTCTCCTCTCATTTGTAAATTCTGGACATTTTTGTTGAGAGCCACTCTTTGCCCTATGCAAAACTGACATGGGGCTAAAAAGATTCAGTGGGCGCGGGATGCCAAAGGTGGGAATGAGGAAAAGACAGAAAGTTCTTAAGGAATGAGGTACAGAGGAAGCTACATGGGCAAGGGAAATAGAGATTAGTCTTCCTACCATGTGTGCTGTTTCCTGAGGCATAATCGAACACACACACACACACACACACACACACACACACACTCAAACTCACACACATATCTGTATATGATTAAAGAGTAATGATTGCTCTTTAATATTTATAAGGTGTTTCCATATTGTCTCACCAATACTCCATGACAGCTGAGAGCCTCATAATTACCTGTCTTTTGTGATTGTTACCAAGGGGGTCCTCCCTTTTGGGGCACAGGAAGATTTGCCTAAAAAGATCGTGAAGCTTTGATATCCATTATTTCATTTTAAAAGTCAACTGCTGCTTATTTAAGCACCGCATGCCCTTTTGTTCTACGTTATTTCGGGGCCTTACTTTCTCATTCTGCTGTTCATTTTAAGCTTGACCTTGTGGATAAATCAGAGATGGAGAACAATAATTAAAAGTCTTATCAACTAATTTTACTATGTATATAGCATGTAGAATAAATAAAGACTTAATGAAGGTGCATTTATGCATGCTCTGATAAATTAAAAAATATCAATAAATTATTGATCACAGCGTTCCCCCCTTTATTATGGATAACAGAGTGTAACAGACTGTGGAAGTATGCTCAATTACATGTTTCCATGTACAATTCCATGCAAGGGTACAGCATAATACCCTTGCAAAGCTGAACATGCCTGAAACACAAGTCTGCCAGTCATCACAATGAAACACGAAACTGGTATGAAAGAGCTGAAATCGGCCAGTCAGCATGGTGTCCCAAGCAAACAGCAGTTGAAGCTCCAACTGCCATAAATGACGACAGACCCACGGTTTAGGAACCACAGATAACGGAAAAGAATAGGTGATACCCACCAATGTAAAAACACCTGAAAGATAAAACTCACCACTCTTATAAAACAGTAACATGAGGGAGAAATCAAAGCAACTAGGTATCATTCAACACGATGAACAGAACAGTGTCTCACATGCCCATACTAACATTGAACGTAAATGCTCTTAATGCTCTTTTTAAAAGACATAGACTGGCTGAATGGATGAGAAAACCCATCCCAAGTATCTGCTGTCTCCAGGAAACCCATCTCACTCCCAAGGATACTCATAGACGCAAGGTAAAGGGATGGAAAAAAAATATTCCACTTGAGTGGAAACAAAAAGCGAGCAGGAGTAGCTATCAACATATCAGAATAAATAGACTTTAAATCAGTAGCAGTAAAAAACAAAAGAAGACAAAGATGGTCATTATACAGCGATAAAGAGAGCAATTCAGAAAGAAGATATCACAATGTTAAATATATATGCACCTAATACAGGAGCTCCCAGATTCACAGATACAATACCGCTTGATCTAAGCAAAGAAATAAACAGCAACACCATAATTGCTGGGGACTTCAGCACCTCTCTGTCAGAACTGGACAGATCATCGAGGCAGAAGATCAAAACAGAAGCACCGGACTTAAACGGGACTCTAGAAAAAATGGACCTAACAGACATCTACAGAACATTCTACCCCCCAAACTGCAGAATATACATTCTTCTCATCAGCATCTGGGACATTGTCCAAAATAGAGCATATGTTAGCCCACAAAACAGGTCTCAGCAAATTCGGAAAAATCAAAATCACTCCACCTATCTTCTCAGATCACTGTAGAATAAAACTAGAAATCAACTTGAAGAGGAACTCTCAAATCTACACAAAGTCGTCGGAATTAAACAAACTGCTGCTGAATGATCCTTGCGTCAATGACAAAATTAAGATGGAAATCAAAAGGTTTTTTTGACCCGAACATCAATCATGACACAAGCATCCCCAAATCTACGGGATACAGTAAAAGCAGTGTTAAGAGGGAAATTTGTACCTGTAAATGCTTCCACCGAAAAGACGGAAGAATAAAAAATTAACAACCTTATGTCACACCTCAAGGAACTAGAAAAAGAAGAACAAACAAAACCCAAAGCGAACAGCAGGCAAAAAACAACAAAGCTCAGAGCAGAACTAAAGGAAATGGAAACCGAAAAAGCAATACAAAGGATCAATGAAACAAAAAGTCGGTTCTTTGAAAACATAAACAAATTCCATAGATCTGTAGCTAGATTAACCGGAAATGGAAGAGAAAGGACCCAAATGAGCTCAATCAGAAATGAAAAAGGAGACATTACAACTGATACGAGAGAAATACAAAATATCGTCCATGAATACTAAGAAAATGTCTATGCACCCAAAGTAGAAAACGTAGAGGAAGTGGACACAGTCCCGGACATGCACAACCTCCCAAGCCTGAATCAGGAGAAATAGAAATCCTGAAGAGATCAATAAGGAACAGCAATATTAAAGCAGTAATAAAAATCTCCCAACAACAAAAACAACAAAGCCCTGGACCAGACGGATTCACAGCCAAATTCTACTCGACCTACTAAGAAGAACTGGTTCCTATGCTGCAGAAATTATTCCATAGCATGGAGAAGGAGGGAATCCTCCCTTACTAACCCCATGAAGCCAGTATCACCTTGACACCAAAGCCAGGAGGGGACACAACAAAATATAAAAACTATAGACCAATATCTCTTATGAACATAGATTCAAAAATCCTCAACAAAATACTAGCAAACCGAATCCAACAGCACGTCAAAAAGATAATTCACCATGTACAAGTGGGTTTCATCACAGGGATGCAAGAATAGCTTGAGATAAGCAAATCAGTAAACATGATTCACCGCATAAAGAGAAGCAAAACCAAAGACCACGTGATCGTCTGAATAGATGCAGGAAAAGCATTCCATAAAATCCAGCACCCTTTCTTGAGAAAAACCCTCTACAAAGTACACACAGAGTGAGCATACGGCTAAATTATAAAAGCAACACGTGACAAATGCACAGCCAACATCACACTGAATGGGGAGGAGTTGACAGAACTCCCCTTAAGAACTGGAACAAGACAAGGGTGCCCACTGTCACCACTTCTATCCAACGCACACAGCACTGGAATTCCTAGCCAGAGTAATCAGGATGGAGAAAGAAATAAAGGGTATATCAATCAGGTATCCCTGTTCACTGACAATATGATAGCCCCATGCAGAAGGATGGAACAGGACCGCTATCTCTCACCATATACAAAACTTAATTTAAAATGGACAAAAGACTTAAATGCAAGGCATGAAAGCATACAAATTCGGGAAGAAAATAGGAGAAAAACTCTTCTGGACATCAGCCTAAGCAAAACACTTATGACTAAGACCCCAAAGGAAAATACAGCAATAACAAAAATGAATAAATAAATGGGACTTAATTGAATTAAAAAGCTTCTGCGCAGCAAAGGAAATAACCAGCAGAGTAAATAGACAACCTGCAGAATGGGAGAAGATATTCACCAACTACAGAACTCAAACAAATCCGCAAGAAGAAAACAAACAACACCATTAAGAAGTGGGCAAAAGAACAGAAGGTTTTCAAAAGAAGATAGACAAATGGCCAGCAAACATATGAAAAAATGTTCAACATCACTAATCATCACGGAAATGCAAATGAACACCACAGTGAGACGCCACCTTACCCCTGTCAGAAGGGCCATTGTTAAACAGGTAGAAAACAATAGTTGCTGGCATGGATGCAGAGCGAAAGGAACGCTCATACACTGTCAGTGGGACTGCAAATTAGCACTACCTCAATGGAAACAGTATGGAGACTCCGCAAAGAAATAAATGTAGACTTACCGTTTGACCCAGCAATCCCACTCCTAGGTCTCTACCCAAAGGAAAAGAAATCATTTCATCAAAAAGACACCTGCACTCAAATGTTTATTGCAGTACAATTGCAATGATATGCAATCAACCTAAGTGCCCATCAATTCACGAGTGGTTAAAGAAAATGTGGTTTATGTACACCATGGAGTACTACTCAGCCACAAAAGCTCCGTTTTTAGTTTATTGAGTTACGTTCTTACTGTTCTTATAGTTGTATTTATTTTACATGGCTCTTATATTAATACAAAATGCATTATATGTCAACTTATAAGATAGGGCTCAGATGTAAAACAGAATGACAAACCAGGGGTGGATTAACAATTGTGAATTGAGAATTATCTACTGTCATATTGGCAGCTCAGCAAGTTTTCCTCAGTGACATTGACCTCTTCTTCAAGCATGTATAAACTTAGTACAAATCGTATGTCATATATTCCACCCGCTTTTTCTTCATTGTGGTGTGTTTCTAAACTATTTTGTTCAAATTCATTTTAAAATTTTACCTTTCTATGCTAATTAGGATGATCCAAAATAGGTGTTTTAAAAATAGTCATTCTGTAAATAATGTTAGAGTAATTCATACAGAGACACACATCCACACATGAGTTATTTTTAAAATATTTCTAAATGGAGGACATGTTCTTCTAATGGTCCCTGAGAAACATTTATTAATTGGTGTGCCTGTTTGAGAAATGACTTTTCTAAATGTCAGCGCTTAATTTTACCACTTAGGATAGGAACTTTATTATTATTTTGTCTCTTGCATTTCCTTATCCTTTTCACCCGGTTATCAATAGGCCCTGCAATTTTTACCTCTGCTGTGACATTTAATTTATTTCTCCCAATTTCTACTGCTGCCATCCTAGGTGAGGACCTCACCCTTCCTTGCTCATACTATTGAACTCATCTGTGTTCTCTTTTCTTCTCTGATCCACCCTTCATAGGTCTGCAATGTTATCTTTCTAATACATAGCCCTTCCCTCGTCCCAACCTGTCAGTAGCTTCCCCTTCTAAATTCTTAGGTATTCGTAGACCAGCCCCACAACTAGTGACCACTTTTTTTTTTTTTTTTTTTTTTGAGACGGAGTCTCACTCTGTTGCCCGGGCTAGAGTGAGTGCTGTGGCGTCAGCTTAGCTCACAGCAACCTCAAACTCCTGGGCTCAAGCAATCCTTCTGCCTCAGCTTCCCAAGTAGCTGGGACTACAGGCATGTGCCACCATGCCCAGCTGATTTTTTTTTCTATATATATCTTTAGTTGGCCAATTAATTTCTTTCTTTCTATTTATAGTAGAGACGGGGTCTCACTCTTGCTCAGGCTGGTTTCGAACTCCTGACCTTGAGCGATCCGCCCGCCTCAGCCTCCCA
>CAUYRT010076839.1:0-27830 GCA_963574885.1 Lepilemur ruficaudatus
GTCTTACTCTGTTGCCAGGACTAGCGTGCTGTGGCATCAGCCTAGCTCACGGCAACCTCAGACTCCTGGGCTCAAGCGATCCTTCTGCCTCAGCCTCCTGAGTAGCTGGGACTACAGGCATGAGCCACCATGCCTGACTAATTTTTTTTCATATTTTTTTTTTAGTCAGCCAATTAATTTCTATTTTTAGTAGAGACAGGGTCTCGCTCTTGCTCAGGCTGGTTTCGAACTCCTGACCTTGAGCGATTCACCCGCCTCAGCCTTCCAGAGTGCTAGGATTACAGGCATGAGCCACCGCGCCCGGCCTAAATAATCAAATTCTAAAAGCTGACACTGTCACTCAGATGTCTCTTAGTAAAAAGATATACCTGAAGAACAAGGTCTGGATTTAAATCTTGCTGTTTCATTAGCTGTTTGACTTGTTTTCTCCGTTCTACCAGTTTCCGGATCTCTCTGGGCAAAATGCCCATTTCTAAGCTTGGATCTGGCAACTCAGGGATCTGTTCTTGCTCTCCATCCTGATGAACACACAACAGAAATTTCATACAAATCAAACTTTGATGAAATAAATTCCTAAAATAACATTTTGTGGGAGCTTTACCCCATGACCACATCTTGAATACTTTCTTGTATAAGTAAAGGTCAATAACTCATGGGTGGTATAAGAAAGAGCTAAGAGGGTTTTAGAAGAAGTTAACATTACCCTCTTTTCTCCCAATTCTATCAGCCTGTCATTCCCAATTTCCCACCCCTGTAGTTACTCACAAATTTCGATTTCATTTAAAGGGATGAATTTTTACACAGACTATCCTCTTTCCAACAAGACTGGCAAGCAACACATCTAGGGAAAATGTTTTTAAAATATAAACATTGAGACAGACCTCTAGGATTAAAAAAAATAACCAGCAACTAAACTACTGTTTTAAATCATTCTTACCACCAAACAAAATGTTATAGAATTTTAAAACTATGGAGAATAATAGCAATTATTATAAATGCTTTAGACTACAAATAAAAATCTAAATACTAACTCAGCAAACTTCTTTTAAGAGTTTGGAGCACATTTAAATAGGCCATGACCTTTCTAAAAATTAATACATATATATTCTTTAGCATTTATGTAGTACCTTTTACCTATAAATTGCTAGTACAATCGGCAGAAGAACATTTTAGAAAAGCAACCAGCAGTCTTCTTATATTAACATTTACAGCAAGGAAAGCACTAGACCACCTTTCTCAAGTCTCCATTAATTCTACTAACAGGCTGCAAAGAAAGCCAGGCACATTTGCCCTTGCAAAGGTTCAGAATTAAAAATAAACCTCTTGGCTTAGAGTATGTCAAGTCAATGCCATTTGATAACCCAGTCTTCACAAACTATCTGATTTTATAAAGATCAATATCTTCAAATGAATACTCTTACAAAAGTAACAGGGACCTATTGTTTTCCAATATAGTAGATGATGATAGCAAACCTATTAAACAGATCTTGGTAAACATTCCAATTTATTTATAGTAACTATGGAAGTCAGATCAAAAGTAAACCGAAAGAATCTACAGTCAGGAAATTTACAATCAACTCCAAGTTCTATCACTACTACCTGTCTGATACTGTTTTGAAGACCAAATGAGGTACTGTAAATAAAAATACAGAATCTATAAATTACTACATATATAGTATTTCTTAGATAACCTCTAAGGTCTCATCCAACTCTAAAATGATTCTATTATATATCCAGAATCCAAAACTGGAAAGCTCAAATAAATAAAATGGTGGTAGAAAGGGGTTGAGGGGCAGGGGCTGGATAATGATAATTATCACAATGCTGGCACAGTAGCAGGACAGAGCTCAAAGAATATTCATCAAATGCAGTCACTACCTTTTGAGGATGTCTACTCAATACCTTCTCTGTAAAATTATCCTCTAGTGCCACAGAAAGGCCCATCCTTAGCAGCCAGATTTGTACTCTGAATTCGCTCCTATGGTCACAGATGATGGGGACCAGGGGAGCTGACTGACCTAGGCAAGCCTAACAGATTCTCTCTTCTGGGAATATGAAATTGGGACTGAAGAACAGCTCCCAAGCATGTGGTTGGGTGTATGACTCCATTTATAGGAAATGTCCAGAACACACAAACCTATACAGGCAGAATGACTAGTGGTTGCCTAGAGCTAGGAGGGATAGAGATATTGAGGGAAGTGACAACTGAAAGGTTTCTTTGGGGAATAATGAAAATGTCCTAAAATTGATTGTAGTGATGGTTGCAAACTCTGTGACTACATTAAAAGTCACTGAACTGCATACTTTAAGTAGGTGGATAATATGATACATGAATTATACCTCAATACAGCTGTTTTAAAAAAGCACTGAACCTGAGCCTCTTTCTACCCTTCTCCTTTTTTGACCTCTAAAAAAGAACATAATTAGTGTATCCTTTAAGAGGAAAAACTAAAATGCTAACCCCTTTGGTTCTCTTCCTTCTTTGAGCAATTCTTTAAACCTCAATCTCAAGAGTCTCAGGTTGAATACAAACCTCTGTAACTTTCTGTGCCTCTGAAGCAACTCTTTGCACTGTTGTAAAACAAATGTTAAATTCCTGTATGATGGAAGGATATAAACTGTTGAAGTCCAGAAGCAAAATGAACTTATCATAAAAACCTGAAATAAAAAAGCCATATAATGTCATAAAAAGACTAAAGAAAAGCAGAGTTGTCGCAACATATTAGAAGCACTATATTATGAAGTATACTAAAAACTATATACTATCCAGAGCTGTGAGTCAGAAAAAAAGAGAGACAACTACCACTCCATAAAATGACTTGGATTAGAGTGAAAACCCAGATCAGAAAAGAAGATGGAGGAAAAGATCCTGTCCCTCCTTATAACCAGCTACAACTAGTCTTTCCCTAGCAGTCCCCAAAGCACACCATTATTCTGGGCAAACATCTTCCCATATCAATTATTTTAGAGAGGTGTCATATCCATTTCAAAAAAAAGTTGTTGGCCGGGTGCGGTGGCTCCCGCCTGTAATCCTAGCACTCTGGAAGGCCGAGGCGGGAGGATCATTTGAGCTCCGGAGTTCAAGACCAGCCTGAGCAAGAGCAAGACCCTGTCTCTACTAAAAATAGAAAGAAATTAGCTGGACAACTAAAAATATATAGAAAAATTTAGCCAGGCATGGTGGCGCATTCCCCTGTAGTCCCAGCTACTCAGGAGGCTGAGGCAGGAGGATCACTTGAGCCCACACTTTAGCCCAGGCAACAGAGTAAGACTCTGTCTCAAAAAAAAAAAAAGTTGTTAAATTCTCAAAGCAAGCATTCCCTCCCACCTACTCTCCCACCCGCACCCAAATAAAAACCCCAGTGAGTGGTTTAGAGATACACACACACACACACACACACACACACTTTTTTACTATCACACCTTCAAAGAATAAAATGGACAGTCCATTTACCTGTACACAAACTGCTAGAAATCAAACAAGAGACATATATATGTGTAAATGTCAGTAGTGGAACATACCACCCGTTTTACTTACAACAGGTGAACAGAAAGCTACTATAATGTATTTATTTAGGGCATTTACAAAGAGTTATCTTCACCTTGAGAAGAAACTGAATAAAAATAAATGTCAGCTATTAAGATAGTAATCACTACAAACATATATTGATAGCTTAGTCTGTGTCAGGCACTATACTAAATAATCACTTTTAATCCTTAAATCCCTGTATGGCAGATGTTATTCTTATCTCTATTTTATGGAAGAGGAAACTGAGGCATACAGAGGTTAAATAGACAGCCCAAGATCACATAGAATTCAAACTCAGATCTATCTAACACCAAAGTATTACTACTCTATTTTGTTACAATAAAATTCCTTTTGTCAAAAATGTTTCCTACTCAGAGTTCAAGTTACTTGATAAAATTCACATGAATTCCTGTACAACAATGTGAATATACTTACCACTACTATACACTTGAAAATAGCTAATATGATTTTTTAAAAAAGATTCTGTGTACCATAAAACATCTTCTTTGCCATTTATGACAACAGGGAAAAGTTATTCTCCTGTCAAAGTTAAATTTGGTGGTTACTGTATGCACTTTCTTTAACTCTGCTGTCCAAGTGAACTGGTCCTGGCACACTGGGCAGAGGCAGAACCCACCCTCACAGAGTGACTGAAAGCCAACAGAGGTGCTCCTACAGGACAAACAGCTATCTATATACTGGATCAGGGGTTGGCAAACGATGTGCAGATCAAATCCAGCCTACTGCCTGTTTTTGTACCACCCATGAGCTAAGAACAGTTTTTACATTTTTAAGTGGTTAGAAAAAGTCAAAAACAGAATAATATTTCATGATACATGAAAACTATCTGAAATTTAAATTTCAATGTCCATAAATAAAATTTTACTGGAACAGCAAAAAAAAAAAAAAAAAAAAAAAGGAAAATCACATTAATTCCATGTCAGGTAACTGGCAAACAACATTTTCATATGAACAAAAAAGATAAAAATAAGGTCATCATGAGAACTATTTGCTGACCTATAAGATATAATTCAGGTGTTCTATCTCAAGCCTAGTTCTACGTTAAAAAATTCCTTAATACCAGGGGCAAACCAATTTGCTGCCCAGCCTTACCAACTTTGGGATCCAAAACCAAGCCTCCAGCATAAGCTGCTTTCTTACGGCCTTTCTTGTATTTATTGGTATCTCCATCAGTTTCTTCATCTTCATCTCCCTAATATCAAATGGAAAGATAACTTCACCAGCCAGAAACTAATTAACTAATTAAGAAGTTTTATGATTCCCTCTCTTCCAATTGCAATACTCAGTTCTAATAAACGTTATTTACTTTAAGTTAGTGGTCGTACCTGTGAAGATAGTTATTGTAACACGTTCATGAATCCAAATGAATGCCAACCATGGTAGTTTCCTAAGCAAATACTATTATAGATCTCTGAGTTAAATATGCAAATTCTATTTTTAAATGTTTCTGAATTCATAGAAATGTCATATTTTTAAATCAATTGATATTAAAAATACTTTTCATATAAAATTTGAGATTATCTTAAATTGACTAACATTCATGATATAAAAACATGAAATATCATTGTTCCCATTATTAATAAGGAAACCATAAAATAAGTACATCCATATACTGAAAATCCACTCCTAAGTAGTTTATTAATGGCCAACATTCAATTCCTCAAGCAGAACTTAGTCCTCTAAATTAATATACTCCCTATACCAATTTTAATAATGTGCATAAAACAAGCAAATACAAGAACCTGAATTACATTTTAACACTGAATTCCCATTCTGAATCAATTACTATCAGTGCTGGTGACAGAGTTCCAAAGTGACGGAGGCCACCTCAGAAACCTGATTGTGGAGATCTTAATCATCCTAGCACAGAAAAATACAACAGAAAAATAAAGGTTTACAGGATTAAGGAAATAAAAAGTTTAACTGGCATTCAACTTTGGGTAGGGCTATGGTGGCAAAACATTTTCCAGGTATGGTCACCCATTGAAGAATTTCATGTTTCACAAATAATTTTGTCTGTACAAAGAAAAGTAGAAAAGAAAACGACCACACAAACACAAGGGAATAAACTTGATGTGGTTTCTACAGCACAAAGGGGGATTAATTATTTTGGAAGCAGGTGTTATCACAGCAAAAAAAGGCTATCTAGGTAATAAAAGGGGTGGGGGATAACAAAAAGCAAAATCCTATACAATTTTGGACCCACCAGTTTTTGCTGAGACTTTCTGAAAATCTGCTTGTCAGGCACAATATAGTTGTTTTCATAAAATGCATGAAGCAACAAGAACTCGTTACGTTCCGATCGTCCACCCATCAGCGTCCTGGACTATTAAATAGAATTTCTTTTATAAATTTGAGCTCAAAGCCACAATGAACAAAAGCAATTCTGAGTTGGTAAATTTTATCATAGCACCTCCTTCAAAATCTTTCAAAATAACAAGGCTGCTTAGTTTTAAAAAAGGTACTAAATTATGTCTAACATTTTCTTTAAGCATTATAGTTAAAGAAGGCAAAGAGAACTTAAAATATTGACAATTTGGCTATTTCTTTACTGCCAAATGGACCATTCCACCAGACAGACACATCCAGATGTTAGAAGATCCTTATGTTTGTCCAAATTTCAACACACTGCACCTGGCATTACTCCCCTTCTCTCAACCAGTTATTCCTTTTACAAAAGAAGCCCAGCTTTCAGAATCCAAGTTACTCATTTTATAAGCATGCATTTAGACTCATTATCATATAACAACTACCCCAAGGAAACACTGAATCCAACAGGAAATGCTTTTTCCCCCTTTCTAAGTTAAATTTACCATAATGTTCCCAGCGATGTTAGTGATCTGCAATGCTAATGGAAGAACATTTAGCTCACACATGATCTGCAAAATGAACCTGGCATCTTTCCAGGTGTGTTCCAACAGGTACAACAGATGAGAAGATTCACTGTACAGAAAAGTAAGAATGAAACAGAATCAAGTTATTAAAAGAAACAATGACTATAATCAGAACTTCATAAAATATTACAAGGAATTTCAGAGCAATGGCACCCCAGCTCTGGAAACAATTTAAAATAAGGTCAGTACATAACTAGAAATTCATTCACACCGTTGATCCTAATGCCTTTCTTCAAAAAACAAAAAAATCCCATAAAAATAAAATCAAGTAATGTATTAACTACAAACCTGAAAACTACCTAAATCCTTTCATTCATTCCATCTAGGATGTATATATTGCATGCTTACTATGTGCTAGGCATTGCCTGTGACCAAAAGAAACAAAAATCCCTGTCCTCATGGAGCTTATGTCCTCATAGGGGAGACAGAGTATAAAAAAGAAAAAGAAATTAAATATATGTTATATAATGCTAAGTGTTAAGGAGAAAAAGTTAAGAAGCAAAGGGGATATTAAGCATCGGGACAGAGACAGGAATTGTAGTTAGGGAACTGGGGAAGATTTCACTGAGAATAAAGACCCAGAGGACATGATGGAGAAAGTCTTATGGATGAATATCTAAGAGACAGACCAGACAGAACAGCACACTCAAAGGCCCTGAGCTTAGCATAAATCTGACACTGTACTTCCAGGACCAGGAAGGAGACCAATATGTCTAGATCAGAGAGACTGATGGAAAGAGCACTAGGAGATAAGGACAGAGTTAATGGCATAGAGACACATTGTATAGGACCTTATAAGTCAACATAGGACTCTGGTTTTTCCTCTGAATGAAACAGAGTTAGAAGATTTTGAGCAGAGTACCATATCTAACTTAATTTTAGCAGGATAACTCTGATCCAGACCACAAGGGGGCAAGGGCAAAAGCAAGGACACAGGTATGTAAATCGTGTAATCCAGGGGAAAGAGGATGGTGCCTTGGACCAGGGTGGGTCCAACAGAGGTAAAAAGAAGTGGTCAGATATAGATACATCTAGCAGATAGAGCTGACAGGATTCCCTGATAGATCTACTGTGGGATGTCAGAGAGAGAAATCAAGGATATCTCAGTGGTTTGGGGCTGAGAATGACTTTGGAGTTTCTAGCAACAACGGAAAAATAACAATTGTCATTAATTTGGTAAGGAAAGACTACAGGAAGAGTCAAGGGTAGAAGATCAAACAAAAGCTCAGTTTTGAACAAGCTGAAGGTTCATATTAGATATCAAGTAGAACAGGCAAGTGGACACAGTGAGTCTGGAATTCACAGGGGAGGTCTAATCTGAAAATACACAGGTGGGAGGCATCAGTACCCACATGGTATTTAAATTCCTAAGACTCCATGAGATCACCTAGAGAAGGAGCACAGTCAGACAAGAGAAGCAGTCCAAGGAAGGACTCAGGAAGAACTAGCAGGAATGAATGAGAAATGGTCAGAGGAATAGAAGAAAGAAAGAAACAAGCAATATCTCTAAATAACTTAATGATTGCTCAGTTATTATATTTCTAAAATATCTACACTAATTCCTGAATAAACTAATCAAGAGTAGAAATATAAATTTCCTATCAATTTCCAAACTACTATTAGGAAACATCAAGATAGTATTAAGACAGGTGAAGGAGATAGAGATAAACTGATCAAATCAGAATAATTCAAGAGGTAAACTAGTTTAAATTATAAAAGTAATGGAGATGGTGGTACCGACATGAAAACAGCACCACCAGCTCATATCCCTCCAGCCTAAGGACAGTTCTGGTGGCCTGTTGTTACTATTGGTGTTGATTTCAAGAAAGACAAATTCTAAAGAATCCAGGAGCATACCTGTACATATTTCGTACATTTTCAATTGGGATTACAACCCTTTCAGTTCTCAGAATCTGTTGAACAAGTTCAGACAAATGGTAGCTTTTACAACGAATCAATTCCTTTGCTGAAATTTCCACATCACAGATCATTCGGCCACAGGTAGCATTTCTTTCACCAAATCCACTCCGGCCCTGCAAGATGAGGACAAAAAGCAAGTCCCATGAAAGAGCAAACATTGAGAAAATTTGGTTCTAATCTATTTTGAAGCTGGCCTAAGAAGTACAATGATGAAACTTTCATTCTTCCATTTATCACTCAAACATTTTTGAACATTTACTATGTATCTGACACTGTTCTAGGCACTCAGGATACAGCAGTGAAAAGATTCTTGACCTCATTTACCATATAAAATTAAAAATAGACATCATAAATAAGAAATTATATATTTACAAGATAATAAGTATATGCAAAAAGGGAAAAGTAGAGCAAGGTGAGGAGGACAAGGAATTTGGGGGACCGTATCTTAAACAGGGTGGTGGGATAAAACCTCACTCAGAAGATGCCATATAAAATCTTGAAGGGGGTAGAGTTAGCTAAGCAAGTATTCAGATTAAGTGTTAATAACAACTCTACCACCTTAAAGATATGAAAAGAAGCAAGAGCAATGGCCTCAACTGTGATCTATAGCAACAAAATAACTGTACAGCATTATAAAAGGTACAGGTACACATTCCTAACTTCTCTGACAAGGCATCACATCCACTCTATTTATAAGCTTTAAGTAAAATAAGATTTCAAGCACTGCACAGTATCAGGTATAGGAAGAAGGTGTTCCACACCAAAACCTCAATACATGAAACAAGCAGGAAGAATGAAAAGTATATAGTCCTTAAAAGCATCAAACAGACCTGGGTTCAAATCTCAGTTCTTCCCCTTCCTAGTTACATGATCTTGAACAAGTTACATTACCCCTGTGAGACTGTCTATAAAATAAAATTGGAGTTGCTGTGAGAGGTCACTAACACAGAAAGCACTTAGCCCACTGCCTTCTTATACGTTCAACGTCAGCTCCCTTCCATTCATTCTTCCCATCTTCTTCCTGAAGGATAACACTCAATGATTTCTGAACCCTACAACTTAGCTCTAAGGGCTATCACTTTGGGAATAACAAAGTGAAGGTAACATGAATGTACTGTCTTTGTTCACTATTCCTAGATTCTAACCAAGGTTTTTACAAATAAATTGCTGAATTCAAAGGAAAAGATGTTTAGTGCCAAAGTTAAAATATACTGAAACTCCTATCACAAGACAACCAATTCCTACTTTTAAAAGTACACTGTGTTCCCTGGTAGCTACCCCATATAAAAAAAGCCAAATAAAGTAAGATTTTGAAGATTATTATTACCCCAAGCTTTGGCATGTTGGATCGCTTCAGTCGACCTATCTTGGACCAATGAGGAACTTTGCACACATTAATTCTCTGAAGTAGTAATTCCAGTTCAAACCCATAAATATTATGACCCTAGTCAGAAAAAGAAGTCAGCCAATAATGTTATAACAAATGCAAATTAGAGGATTTATCTTCATATGCACAGAATTTCTTTGCCCTTTCTTTTTCTGGTCTCTAATTGAAGACATCGGCGCTTACCTCCGATTGGGAGTCCTTTCTTCTTCAGGAATTTATTCATCAGCAGCATTCATTAGCCCTGACATTAACAAGGATGCTAAGCAGATTGCTGGAATAAACTTTATTTCATCCTAATTGATGCAAGGTTCATATGATGTCTTTTAATTTGCAGCTCATGCCTCACAGTCCCATAGGCAAATGCAAATTTAATGTCCCATACTTTTTACGTTCTCAATAAAAGCTATATTTAAACAATTCTATTTTGCTTCCTTAAAAATATAGATGCTGCCTGTGTTGTATGACAGTTTACAAAAGACTTCTTAGAAAATTCAGGAACTGCATTTAGTTTCTTCTTAAAACACTGAATTCAAACACTACTGATTTAGACTTTTAATTGATATGCAACAAGATAAATATACAATACCACTGAATAATTCAAATAAGAAACTTGTTAAAAACAAGGAAACAGGCCGGGCACGGTGTCTCATGCCTGTAATCCCAGCACTCTGGGAGGCCGAGGCAGGAGGATCACTCAAGGTCAGGAGTTCAAAGCCAGTCTGAGCAAGAGTGAGAGAGACCCCGTCTCCACTAAAAATAGAAAGAAATTAATTGGACAACTAAAAATATATAGAAAAAATTAGCCGGGCATGGTGGCGCATGCCTGTAGTCCCAGCTACTTGGGAGGCTGAGGCAGGAGGATCACTTGAGCCCAGGAGTTTGAGGTTGCTGTGAGCTACGCTGACGCCACGGCACTCATTCTAGCCCGGGCAGCAGAGTGAGACTCTGTCTCAAAAAAAAAAAAAAAAAAAAAACTCAACAAGCATATATTCATCAAGTGTTATCTTTTTAATTCTCTATGAGTTTATGATGCTACACTTATTACTTATATTTAAATAACAGACTGGACATGTGGTTTTTCCAATTACATAATTAAGCTTCCACCTCACTACTAGTATTTAGCTTAGTTTTTATTTTATGATCTGAAAATTAATCTTATTATGGTAAAAAATTCAAATACACCTATTGTGGTTTTTTTTATAACTTCATTCAACTTTTTTTTTTTCCTGATTTACTAAAGGGAATACTTACCAATGTCAGTTTCTTGATAATTCTCTCTAATCCTAGATGTCGCTAGCCTATACTACTAGGAGTATTATAGCTACCTAATTAGAGAACAATAAAGTTGACTTTTGAAAGTAACATAAACATAAGACACTTTCTGATACTGGAACATGTTAAGTATCACAGTGTTCTTACTTCACCTTTTTTAAGAATTACATTTGCTCCTTGTGTGTACAAATAATTCATATATTATTGTGATTTGAGATTATCTACACAATCTTTAATAGAATGAGACCTAAGAATAAATCAATAAACATTTGAAAATATTTCCTACAATTCTATTTCATCTCATTTACTAGGGACATTTAAGTTCAATCTCACTTTTTAACATTAATTTCAAGAAACGTAAACCTCAACTAACTGTCTATGGTAATTTCATGTTCTGTTATACAGCAGTTTTCCTTCCGCCGGGTCATCTGTTAACCCATCTCCAACAAATCAGAATCCTCTTACGAAGGACTGTTGTAAACACTGGCATCTGCAAATTACTAAAAGGTTCCCAGGTGGACAGTTTTCCTCGACGTCAGCTGTTATTCCATTTTTCCAGTATCTTGGGCTACATGAAGTAGTTTAACAATGCAATGCACATTCACGGTATTTTTACTCATTACCTCATTTAACAGATTGTATTCTAATTGTTAACTCACTTGTCTATATCCCCCTCTAGACTACAAACTCCATGAGATTAGGGACTGTGTCCATCTAGTTCATCTTTGCATCCTTAAGCTGACATATAGTAAAAGGCCTATAAAATACATGCTGAATCAATGAAATTCATTCCTCACAACCTGGAGAATGGTTATGATGAACTCCACAGCCGTTATCACTTACCTGTGAGATCCAGAGTTCTGTCCACGAAGACCACTGACGCCCTGCCCGCAGCAGTCTTTCTCCTGTTCTTGGCAGGGGCATAATTGGCCAGATCTGCAGCGATGACCCGACTTAGGGAACCCACAGCAAAGCACTCCTCTCGTACTCCTAAATGCTCACACAGAGAACTGAGGCCTGACACCAGGCACCTGATCTGCAGCAGCAGCTCCGGGGTGAGAGCAGTGGCATCCACCTCGCTCAGGTTTCCCAGCCTCCTCTTATCCGGTCGGGCACTATTCAGAAGATGCACGTCCCGGGGCAGCAGCGGAAAAAGGGAAGCAAAGGCTGGAGTCAAGGCCAGGTGAGGAGCAGCAGGGGCGAGCAACAGCGGGACGTGGAGGACTTCGGCCGTGTAGTTCATGTTGCCCATCCACTCACAGAGCTTCTCCTCCAGCTGCTCGAACACTGGACGCTGCCCCTCCAGCTCTGCCGCCGCCGCCGCCGGCACATGATTGGCGGTGAGATGCACAGCGTGGCTCACAGCCGTGACCACCACACAGTACTGGAAGCGGCTGCGGCGGATGATGTCTCGGAGAGTCTCCACGGCCCGGCCTTTCAGCAGGCCGCTCAGCACGAACACTGCCTTGGGCTGCTCAGCGCCGCCACCAAGGGCATCGGGCTCGAACTCGCGCAAGTGACACGCGGGGACCCCCACCGCCTCCAGGAGCCGCGTGGATCCGCAGCCCCAGTGCAGGCTCTCGGCGCAGGCGGCGTCCAGGTAGACCACAGACCGTTTCACTTTGGCCAGCACCTGCTCCCAGCCCTGCTGGGTAAAGGACAGCACGCCTGGGGCGCTCATGCTTGGGGATTCCCAGATTCGGGGGGGACTCGAGTGCAGGAATCTCTCTCAGAACTCACCGCTTCCGGAAACCGGGCTCCCGGAGACTTTGACAGTCAACAGGGTACACGTGGTCTTGCCTCTGACCCGCCCGTGGCGGCGCGCGGTGATGACGTAACTGAGCGGTGATTGGCTCGCGAGGAGGCCCGGGATGGAGGAAGGAGGATCTGGACCGGGAAGAGGCGGGCGGTGCTCCCACCT
Source organism: Lepilemur ruficaudatus (assembly GCA_963574885.1). Lineage (NCBI taxonomy): Eukaryota > Metazoa > Chordata > Mammalia > Primates > Lepilemuridae > Lepilemur > Lepilemur ruficaudatus. Next base: position 12,945 of record CAUYRT010076839.1, read on the forward strand.
GGGCTCTGGGCTCCCTCGGAGGTTCGGGGAAATGAGAAGGCGGTTACTTAGGGAAAAGCTAAACTGCATTCTTTTCGTCCCTCTGCCTGTCTGCTCAGATTACCTCTCTCTGTGCTCCCTGAGAAATCTCAGAAATCCCAAACCGAAGGCAGAGGCCTTTTCAGGGTGGTTAATAGTGATTTATGGGCTTCTCTGTTCATGGAAACCTTCATTTTCAAAGCTTAGCTCAAATGCTAACTCCACCATAAAGTCAATTCTAATGCAGCAGGTATTAACCATCAATTCTTCAGTTCGGTTTAAGCAATGCCTTGAAAAGCAGCCGAAAACAGAAAGAGGCCCCTCAGCACAAGGGAATTAATTCGTTTTCCCATCAAAGCATCAGAGTTCGTTATAGAATCATGAATGGTAAATAGAAAGGTAAACGGATGGGAGTACGAGATTGCCTGATGATAATCCCAAGCACTACAAAAAACCTCCACTCTACTGCTTTCAACAAAGGTCAAGATTTACTCAGTGTTAGGCACCCTAAGAAGAATGGGAGCGACAGATAAACAAGATGTCCTGTTTGAGGGTGGCCTCGGTCTAATGAAGAGTAGGAAGAAAACAGACACGTAGGAAAATAATTACTATACAGCGTGCTAGACACATGCCATAGAGCAACATACGGTTTAGAAGAGAGTGACTAGCTCTGTTTTACCCGCTCTCTGATACCTGTGACCTCATCTTCATTTTCGCCCTCCCTCACTACACTCCAGCTACATTTCGGGTAGCACTTAAAGATGGATATAGTTTGATATATACCGAAATGAAAAAGATCACCAAGACAGTTGAGGTTTTTTTTGTTGTTTTTCTTGGTTTTTTTTTTAAATAGCAAGTTGCAAGATGATACTGTACCCTTTAAGGTCCCTCAACCTAAGGTTCTCCCACGTGACAGCACAATACACGTGCAGTAAACGTATAGAAAATTCCAGAACGATGCACCCCAAACAGGGCCGGGTATCTCTAAGGAGGGCAAAATAACAAGGGCTGCCTCTGGAGAGAAGAGAGTATTGTATGAGGCAGTCTTTGACCTGGACTGTAATGTCGGCTTTTTTTTAACAAGGAGAATGCATTATTCATGTATTAGTTTTGGTTTTGTTGGCTGCTAAAATTAATTTTTCAAGAAATTCAGCACGGATTATTTCTTCTCTATTCAATGAGAAACACGGGACCGACAGGTAATGATTCTGTGTCAAGGCTGCTACAACACGTGAAGAAGGAAACAAGGCCTTTCGGAAGGCTAAAAAATAAATAAGTAAAAGGTCGACCAGAAAAAGCATCAAGGATGGAGGGAACAATGGCGCAGGCGCCAGCGAAGGCAACGCGGGTTACTGGAGCAGAGGCTGGGGGAGGGGAACCGGCCGACGCAGGACGCCTCGCAGAAAGGCAAAACCGGCTCCTAGGGGGCGGGGCCAACCGCACTGCGCGTGCGCAACCGGGGCCCAGGCGGTCGCCGCGGAAGCGAAGCCACCTAGAGACGCCGCGCCGCTTGGCTGCCGCTGCGCGTGCGCAAACCTACGGGCGCCGGAGTCTTCATTTTACCGCTGCCGCCGCCGCCGCCGCCTTCCCGGGACTTGAGTCTCGCGCTTTCTCCGTTCGCTCGCCGGCGGCGGCTTCGCGCCCTTCTCGCGGCCCCGGGGCAGCGAGGCTGGGGAACGGGTTGGAGGGGGCTGTTGGCCGCCGCCTTTAAGTTGTGCTCGGGGCGGCCATGTCGGCCGGCGAGGTCGAGCGCCTGGTGTCGGAGCTGAGCGGCGGGACCGGAGGGGATGAGGAGGAAGAGTGGCTCTATGGCGGTACGGAACTTCCTGTCCCTGTCTCTCCCTCGGGTTCCCGCGGGCCTCCCTTCCCGGCCCGCGAACGGCCGGCGTCCCGGGCCCCTCGGGCCTCCGCCTGGGGCCTCTCGTGCCCAGCCCCGGCCGGGCCGACCTAGGCCGGGCGCGGTGCGCGCGTTTCCCCGCCCCGCGGCCCCCCACGCGCGCCGAGGACGGGGCCTGGGGCTGGGGGCCCCGGGCAGGCCCCCGGCTCCGCCCTCCGTCCTCCCCGCCGGGGCTTCTCGGCCGCCTCGCCCGCGCGCTTTTTGCGCTTGTTTTCCTGTCGATTCGGCGCTGTGTTTTGTGCGCCTCTCCTTGCCCCGTGGCCCTAGGGTGCCCTTCCTGCCCTTCTCAGAAAGTCGCTCTGTAATGCTCGCTAAATAAAGTCAATGCTGTGAAACTAACGTCTTGTTTCTTGATGGTCAGTCTGTATGGAATGCACCTGCAAGGGTACCTCCTTGTCTGAGAGTCGTGCTTTAAAAATAATTAACTAAGAGAGAGAGAGAGAGAATGGAATACATTATGGCCCATACAGAAAACTCTGAATGTCTCCTGTATTCAGGTGAAGTTTTACTTTTTTAAGAGACTGGTCTTTAACCCACGTCGTAGAAGTATCTCGTGACCCTCAGGCTTATAGTTTTCAGTGTCATCTCATGCATTTGTTTTTTTCGTAACATAAATATAATGCATCGTGTACTTCTCGAAGGGAACTTGTCTGACATCTGGTTTTTAACGTTAATTAAGTCACAATCCCTTCTTGTCTGTTGCACAAGATTTGAAAGTTAATATTTGTTCTTTGCCTAAAACGTAAATTCTTGATTGTCTTTAGAATGATAAAAGTGCACGTTGGGCGCCATGCAGGTACTTGGTGATGTAACTTTGATAAACTTGCTGAAACAATTCGTTATCTTTGATGACAAAATTTGATATTAGTGATAATACTCTTTGAAATGTGAATGTGTAGGGGTTTCTTTACCAAAGATCTGGAAATCTTCAGTACTTCTTAAATTAAGCATATTTTTGTAGTAGTAAAGTCTGATTTTTTTTTTTTCATAGAAAAGCATATATTGTTAAGTAATTATAAGGTGATCTAACTTTGGATGTGCTTATAGGCCCATGGGACGTGCATGTGCACAGAGATTTGGCAAAGGACTTAGGTTAGTGCTTGTGATGATCACTTCAGATTTTCAAAATACCGGTTTCTTTACGAGTGGCTTGTTTGTTTATTTATTTATTTTATTTTGTTTGGTAGATGAAAACGAAGTTGAAAGGCCAGAAGAAGAAAATGCCAGGTTGGTGAAATTTCCTGTTGTTGCTTACATAGCTTGTGTGATACAGCGATTCTGTCAACAAATGGTCAATCATTGGCTTGATGACAACTTTTAAAACATTTCAGAGGAGATTGGCTCCCTTTAAGGTTTATTCCTGTTTCAGGACCTAATCTTATACCAACTCTGTTTGCTAGTAGTAGCCCACAGGCCAAAGATTCTGAAGTTAGGGTTTGACTACTTTTCACTGTTAATTAACTTCTTTTAAGTGAGTTCAGTAGTGGAGTATACGGTGTAATTATTAAGCTACTGAAAAAATAGTTTAAACTTAAAATATTTCAACTAAATAAAGAACCCCCCCCCCAAATTGCTGTTTTTACAATTTATTAATGTTTTTGATGGTGTAACGGCACTTTGGTTGTAATTTCAATGCTTTATGTTTGTTTAAATTCAAAGTGGAATTAACTAGTTTGTTATAAGGTTGATTCCCTGTGCTAAATTATTAGAAAGGTACACTCACTTACAGAACATAAACAGGAAGTCAAGGTGTTTACTGTAAATTTCAAAACTCATGCAGAGAATTTCGTGGATATGGTGACTTTACCCTGACCAGATGCCTTAGTGTCCTATAATGGAGGAAGAGGTAGTTAAAGAGTTTTTAAAGAATATTTGGAGGAAAAGCGGGGGACCTACCACTTCTTACCCAGTAGACTATAATCAACAAGATAAAACAGATGTTGGTGAGGAGATAGGAAATTGGAACCCTCATACACTGCTGGCAGGATTGTAAAATGGTACAGCTGCTTTGGAGAACAGTCTGGCAGTTGCCTAAAACAGTTACAAATACACTTACCATATGACTCCCACCTTAGAGAAAGGAAAACACAGATCCACATAAAAACTTGTACATGAATATTCACAGTAGCATTATTCCTGATAGTCAAAAAATGGGGGGGGGAAACCCAGTGTCCATCAACTGATGGGTAGATTTAATATGCTATATCCGTACAGTGGACTACAGTTTGGCAGTGAGAAGAAATACTGATATGTGAAGTACTGATATGTGTTACAACATGGATGAACCTTGAAAACATGCTGAGTGAAAGAAGCCAATCACAAAGGACACATACATGATTCCATTTATATGAAATGTGTAGAGTAGGTAAATCCATAGAGACAGATTAGTGGTAGCTGGAACTGGCAGAGGAAAATGGAGAGTAACTGCTAACATATACAAGGTTTCTTCTGGGGGTGATGCAAACCTTCCGGAGGATAGTTGTGATGGTTGTGCTACGTGAATGTACTAAAACCCATTTAATTCTGTTCGGATGGATTCTAAGGTATGTGAATTCCATCTCAATAAAGCTGTTACAACAAAAAAGTAAATAGCGGGAAGAAGGGAGAAATCAACACAGAAATAACTTTGGGGGAGCCGAAGTTACAGTTCAGTTTCCTCACCCAAATATAGCCCCTGTATTCTTGTCATTCATTGATATATCATCTGAAATTTTATCATTTAGTTTTGAAATGTATGCATTCAAACATAATCTCAATTCACCACCACATTGAGATTAGCTTAATTTATAGTTTTGAAAGTGATTAAATGTTTCTCTATACCCATTTCTTCAATTGGTCAAGAAATTAATTGATTACAGGATATGTAGACTCACAAATACATACTTTTTAAATAAAATAATCCTTATCCCATTGATTGTTATTCTTGGTTACAAGTTTACTTTATAATGAACATTCCTTAAATTTTTTTTCTTTTTGAGACAGAGTCTGGCTCAATTGCCTGGGCTAGAGTGCCATGGTGTCAGCGTAGCTCTCAGCAACTCAAACTCCTGGGCTCAAGTAATCCTCTTGTCTCAGTCTCCCTAGTAGCTGGGACTACGGGCACGTGCTACCATGCCTGGCAATTTTTTCTATTTTTAGTTGTCTGGATAATTTTTTTTTCTAGTTTTTAGTAGAGATGAGGTCTCGCTCTTGGTCAGGCTGGTCTCGAACTCCTGAGTTCAAGCAATCCTCCTGCCTCAGCCTCCCATAGTGCTGGGATTATAGGTGTGAGCCACCAAGCCCAGCCTGAACATTCTTTAATTTTAATTCTCTAATATACACCATTTATTGGAGGGAAGCCACCTTCTACCTTCCCTGAGTGTCACTGTCAAAATTTCTTTATATTCCTTATTAAAACTTCATTTGGAAAACAATTTGAGTATTTCATCCTATGGGGAAAAAATTTACCTTCAAATTTTTACTTTTCTAGAAAAAGCTTATTTTATCATGTTTCCAACATTTTAATGGTGATGGGAAATTAAAACTTCTGAAATTGTAGGTCTGTTGGGGAAAGGAGATCTGCCAAACTTGCTGGTATTTGATTTGGTCCATTGCCCTTCCTCAGCCCTGTGCTTTGCCCTAGCTTCTTTGTGATTTCATGGCTGAAGCCTCTGTGCTTCCTAACCATTGCATTACACTGTCTCCAATTCTTTTCTGTCTATCCAAGTTTGGGCTAAAGATAGGATACTGTTTTGTGACATAGAAAGCAAATGGAACTTGTTTCTTGCTACCTAGAAGCTTATTTAAGCAGGTGGTGTAAATGTACTGAAGAATTATAGTTGCATATGTGTTTTCTTGAGGCAAGCAATAGAACAATGAAATTTCACAGTTCAGTGTTTATCCTTCAGTTTGTTTTATTTGGTGATTGTGTTTGAAAATGCTACTGTAGAGATTAAATTGATTTATATAGAAACTGCTTGACAGAAAGTGAAGTTTAGAATTAATAGAGATTAACAGAAATTTAATGAAAAGAGCTCTGAACTATGTCAACATCTGGACGTTTTTCTTAGAAATGCTGCTGTATCTGAGATTTGGGCCAAATCAGTTAGTTGCTTTGTACTTCAATTTTCTTACTGAAAAGTGAGGTGATGGTTAATTCCCACGGTTAAAATTATAATTACAAAAAAATGTAAGAAACCTATTACACTATAGTACTGGAAGTGTTTGGTTAATTGTCATATGCTTGAATCGTATGAGAACAGGAGTGTTTTGTTAAGTATCTGTTTTGTTGTGAAAGGACAAATTCAAGTATTAACTGGCCTTAAAAAAATTAGTTTTAAAATGCCTCAAATGAGCTCCTTATTACTATTAAATTGGAAAATAATCTTACATGAAGACAAATTTGTATTAAATCTTAAAATTTTATTTTTTGTACAACAAAGGACATATATCCAGTGAGATTGATGAAGCAGAGAACCAGGGAAAAGCATATGTGTTAACTGCATGTAAGAGTTAATGTGGGCCCGGCGTGGTGGCTCACGCCTGTTATCCTAGCGCTCTGGGGGCCCCAAGTGGGAGGATCGCTCAAGGTCAGGAGTTCGAAACCAGCCTGAGCAAGAGGGAGACCCCGTCTCTACTATAAATAGAAAGAAATTAATTGGCCAACTAAAAACATATATAGAAAAAATTAGCCGGGCATCGTGGCGCATGCCTGTAGTCCCAGCTACTTGGGAGGCTGAGGCAGAAGAATTGCTTGAGCCCAGGAGTTTGAGGTTGCTGTGAGCGAGGCTGACACCACAGCACTCTAGCCCGGGCAACAGAGTGAGACTCTGTCTCAAAAAAAAAAAAAAAAAAAAGAGTTAATGTAATACCACAGCGTGAGGTCCTTGGGCACCAAGGAAAAGAGAAAACTGTTGCGTAGCTCTTGGCAGCTACAATAGTACCTGGCATGTAGTGGATATTCAATAAAGATTTAGGATAAGTAAAATTGATTGTGTGCCATATGTTTTAAAAATGTTAAAAACTTGAATTATATCCCACTATCAAATTACAAATTATTAACAGATTGTGGAGGCATTTCCATTCTACTTATGTTGAGTGCTTATTTTATGTAAGATACTAGGAATAACAGGGAGTAAGACAGGCAGATTTTACCACCTTTGTTCTTACCATCCAGTGGAGACAATTTTGGGAAATGTTATGAGACATTGTTTAAGAATACTAGTATAATATGTCCGTACTTCTGAAAAGTGATACCTGATGTGTGCTTGTTTTTGCTGTTCGTAGTGCTAATCCTCCATCTGGGGTTGAAGATGAAACTGCTGAAAATGGCGTACCAAAACCGGTAACATAAGACTTTGAAATCCAGTTACTTTCCTGTTCAAATCTTTATCAGTAGCTTTGCAGTTCACTTAGAAAGCCAACATTTAGCCTGGCTTTCAGTATCCTGTGTTATCTTGCCCTGCGCACATCTCCTTCATCTGGTGCCATCAAAAGCATATGTAGGAATTAGTAAGGAGGAGAGAAACAGTAGTGACTTTTAGAGGAAAAGCAGCACGTGCAATGGCTTCATGTTTATTGCTTTCAAGGAATTGAATGGTCGCAGATGAACTGAGTAGACCATAATGAGCCTGATTTTCAGAGCCGGTGTTGAGTCTCACAACGTTAGTTTGGATGTTATGTTTTTTTAGCAGTGTTTTTTAAATGTATGTGACAGTCCCTGTTAAATTGGTGTTTTGGAAGTGAACGTCTCATTCGTCTTGTGAATATTTGTACTTTTTGTTTTTTTAATTTTTTAGTTTTTATTATGGGTACATAATAGTTGTATATCTTTATAGGGTACATGTGTTGTTTTGATGCAGGTATACAGTGTGAATTAATCAAATCAGGATAATTGGGGTATTCATCACCTCAGGCATTTCTTTATTTGTACATTTTAATCCTGTGAAAGGAAGGAAATTATTCTGCAAGTTTGAACTTTTGTACAATAGGGTATTTTTGCCTATATGATCTGTTTATTTACTGTGATGTGACTCAGCACAAAATAGCCTTTTAGAGCCAAAAATACCTTCATAAATGGTTTCATTTTTACACAGAGTGGTAACAGGGTATTTCTTCAACTATTTGCATATAGTGCCTCTTGTAGGTGTGAATGAATGCCAGGGATAGTTGAGCTACTCCTTAACTCTTCAGTACTTTTTGACCATGACTCTGTGAATCTTAACAGTTGTTTTTTTCTTAGTCTTTTTTGCCAAGAATTTTTCATAGTTTTATCTTGCCAATATCTTAGTACATTGCCTTAGATTCTTGCAAGAGGGGCAATTGTAGATAGTATTAAAAAAAAATGAGATGTTTATCAAAAGGTGATGCTGAAAAAAGGTTTAATTTCTTTATTCAGTCTTACCTTTTTTGTCATGTAGAATGTCAAAATTGTGAATTGAAATAGGTGGCAGTGTTATAAACATTGTAACTTTTTTCTCTAAAACTGTATCTCAGAAACACTCACAGGAGGGTTACTTTTTTAACATTTTATGTTGAACTGGATAATTGAATGTATTTTGTAATTGTTTATGTTGGTGTAGAAAGTGACTGAGACTGAAGATGATAGTGATAGTGACAGTGATGATGATGAGGATGATGTTCATGTCACTATAGGAGACATTAAAACGGGAGCACCACAGTATGGGTAAGTTATTTTTAAGTAAGTACCGATTATGTGCAAGCTACATAGTAAAGATGATGTGCCTATATCAAGCCGTGATTAGTTGATTCCATTGTTATGTTCTTCTATCTTGATACAAAAGAACTCTTGTTAAAATTTGACCACGAAGATACTTCTTTTCTAAAGTTAATTAGGTAAAGTTACATGGAAGCAGCAGTTTTTGATTATCGAATTTAAAGTGTTCTTGTAAAAGAAATGAGTACTATAAATTCTTTGGTTAGAACTGGAAAACTTTACGTTGTAATTTCTCTCTCTCAATCTTTCACTTTCTTATCAAAACCTAAGGTTAGGTTTTTAATTTTTTGTTGTTGTGAGATAGGGTCTCGCTCTGTCACTGGGCTGGAGTGCAGTGGTGTCATGATAGCTCACTATCACCTCAAACTCCTGAGCTCAAGCAGTCGTCCTGTCTTAGCCTCCTAAGTAGCTGGGACTATAGGTACATGCCACCGCACTGATTAATTTTTTTATTTTTTGTAGAGAAGTGGTCTCCCTGTGTTGCCCAGGCTTGTCTTGAACTCTTGGCCTCAAGTGATCATCCCGCCTCGGCCTCTCAAAGTGCTAGGAGTATGGGTGTGAGCCACCTTACCTGGCCAATTGTTTTGTCCAATAAAAACAATATCAAAAGTATTTCTTTTTGCTCTTAATAGTTTATTTTCCGAGTTAATTATGCTGTAGGCTTTTTTAAAAAGGCCAGTGTTTTTCTCAAGTTTTATATTTTATAAACTAGACCAAGTGAATGGGCTGTCTTTGACTCATTGGGTACATAAAGAATCTTACAGAAAGATTGCATTAAAGTACAGATTTTGATTTTGTTATGGTGATTGAGTAAGTTAGTGTTTTTTACTTTTCAAATTGGCTATAATTGTGCATTGTAAACAGGAAATAACTTCATTAATTTCCCTAGTTCATTAAGCAGCATATATACATAAATAGTGCAAAATACTTAGTAGAGCCATTTTTTTCAAAAGTCATTTATTTCAGGAAGCTTAAAGGTAATTCAGTTACTGTCCTAGTCAGGATTGCCTTATAATAATGACTACCCATGTAATTTTAAAATCCTAGGAACTTTTTAGGGAGCAGAGTACAGACTCAATTACTCATGCTAGGGATAGATACTTTGTGCTCCTTAACCCTACTTGGGAAAGTAAATAATTAGTGTTGGGCTTATAATATAGTACTGGTAGATCTTTCTGCTAATAGGCCATTACCGTCTGCATTATGCAGAAGGAACTCATTTATATAAAACTGTATAATTATGGCATATTTAGTAGATATTGTTACATCAGAGTATTTGTATTTGCAATTTAAAGAAAAAATTTATCATTTCTTTGGATCATTTATGTGACCAATTTTTTTGGTAGGAATTGCATGCAAATATTAAATGTGTGGAGACTGCTGTACTACTTTTTTTTTTTGAGACAGAGCCTCACTATGTTGCCCTGATTAGAGTGCTGTGGCATCAGCCTAGCTCACAGCAACCTCAAACTCCTGGGCTCAAGCGATCCTCCTGCCTCAGCCTCCCGAGTAGCTGGAACTGCAGGCATGTGCCGCCATACCCGGCTAATTTTTTCTATATATATTTTTAATCAGCCAATTAATTTCTTTCTATTTTTAGTAGAGACGGGGTCTCGCTCTTGCTCAGGCTGGTTTCGAACTCCTGACCTTGAGCGATCCGCCCGCCTCAGCCTCCCAGAGTGCTAAGGATTACAGGTGTGAGCCACCTCGCCCAGCCTTGCCATAGTACTTTATCTGAACTTTATTTCTTATGACAATTTTCAGTTTTATGTATTATGTTTGTACTTATTTATCACCTTTAGACTGTAAACTCCTTTAGGAACCATTGTTTAGGAATTTTCCTATTCCTCACATTGCCTTACACAGAGTATTTAGTGTTTATTGACTAAGTAAACTGCATGTTAAAGGCACAGTTGTCTCTGATAGTTTTTTGGCCCTTAATATTTGATTATGAAAATTTTCAAATATTCAGAAAATTTTAAGGAATTGACCTGCAGCCGCTCACTCATCACCTAGATTATGCAGTCTGTATTTTGCTGTTTGCTTTAACTGACATGTCCATCTATGCATGCCTTTAGCTGTTTATTAATCCTTCTATTTTTTGTGCACTTTCATTTTAAAAGTAAGTTACAGACCATTGTGAAAAGTGTAAAGTTCGCCTAACTTCCATATTTTGAGGTATATCACTTGAAAACTGAAAGAATACTGTTGAGAAAATAAATTTGGATAAATATTTACTCTGTGCACAGCATTTTCAGAAGCAAATTTAAGGAACAAAGTTTGTTCAAGGAACAATACTAACTTGGTGTATTATCAGTTGTTAAAACGTACAAATTTCTCTTTTAGGTAACGTGCTTGTGTTACAAGTTCATTTTATACATAAGGCATGAGGAAAAGCAAATCTTAAAGCAAGAATAATTTACCTTGTATAGAGAAGTAGTTTCTTAGCTGTTTGTAAGAATCATCCATTCATTTATTCAATGAACACTTTTTAAAGGCGTAATTTGTCTGCTACTATGTTAAGTAGCCGAGATAGTGCTTGTATCAAGTGATCAGTGGTTGATTCTGTTGTTCTTACATTTTTCCTTCTTACCTTGATACAAAAGAATACTTGTTAAAATTTTCCATGAAATTTCCTGAAGATTTAGGTGAAGTTACATGGAAGCAGCAGTTTCTGATTATCGAATTTAAAACATTATAAAATAGTTCCAGAAGTAGTGAGGAAGTCATGTGAGCAGATATTTTCAGTGCAGCCTGTGTGCTCGAATAGAGACATGTACAACGTGATCTGCAGGCTTTGCGAGGAGAGTTGCCAAATGCTGGCTGTTGCAGAGGAGATCCCAGAGGTGTGACGTTTGAGTTTGCTTGAGTAATTGTTGAGGTGGAGGGCTGGCGATTTTCAGGCAGAGGGCAGGGCTTAGATGGGTGCAGTGGAAGCGTGGTTTGGAGGAACTACATGGCTACAGGATAAGGTTGATGAAAAAGGATGGTTGCAATCACTTATGGAAGGAGCTAGGATGCTTTTGCTGTCTTTGTGGAACCTTTGAAGGTTTTTAGGCATGCCAGATTATTGGAAAAGTAACTCTAGCAGCAGTAGTTGGGATGGATTAGATGAAGAGAAATTAGCTAATAGACTTGAAGTAGTTGTCCAGGTGAGATAATAATCTAAACTAAGGCAGCAGTGGTATAGGGATGGATGGGAAAACAAGGTATATTTGAGTGAGTAAAAAACAGAAATAAAGCCAGGTGCCATGGTATTTGCTTGTAGTCCCAACTCCTAGGGCAGCTGAGGTGGGACAATCACTTGAGCCCAGAGTTCAAGGCCAGCCTAGACAATGTAGTGAGACCTGGTATCTAAAAGATAAATAGAAATAACATGGATAGCTTGTTGGTTGTAGATGGGGAAGGAGATTAAGGATTCAATGGCTTGAAGGTTTCTAGAACAGTTGAGTACATGTGGGAGGAACAGGTTAAAATAAATTTGATATGTTTATTTCGAAGTTCCTATAGGAAACCCAAGTATGTAGGATCTAGCATCTAGACTGTCCCGAGACCTCATGGGGTTTCTTGGGCAATATATCATATTTGCTTAAGTGCGGTTTTCCATACAGCTAAGCTTCTTTACACAGAATGACTGTAGGGGCTTGGTGGTTTAAAAAACAAAAGTGTTTTAAAAGGCAGAATGAGGACTGGAAAGTAGCTGGGTGAGAAGCAAAGAAGCTCATTTGTTGAGTACTTATGGCTATGCATTTTTTAGATACTATCTTATCCTATAGCAGTGCTGCAGGAGGACAGTTTAGAGACAGTCCTTGATTTTCATACATTTGACTTTGAAACTAAATTTTGTATATCATATATGGGTAATCCTGAGCTACTTTTGCTGTGCCGAGCTTAGATTGTTGAAATGTAAGCATCCTGAAGGTGGGGCCATATTTGTCCATCTCCTCATTCTCTCTCCTTAGCCTAGAGCCTTACCTGACATATTTTTGGTGCTCACTAGGCCTGCCTGCCTGCCTGCCTTTTTCTCCTTTCTTCCCTTCCCTCTCCTCCATTCTTTTCCTCCCTTTCTTCCTTGAGACAGGGTCTCACTTTGTTGCCCCGTCTGGTCTCAAACTCTTGGCCTCAGGTGATCCTCTTGCCTCAGCCTCCCAAAGTGCTGGGATTATAGGCATGAGCCACTGCACCTGGCCTTGATAAGCATTTATTAAATGAATTAATTAGTCTATAAGATGATTTAGCATTTCAAGTTGGTAATGATATTACTATTTGATACGAACGTTTTAATTTGGGCTATATACTTTTTGCATTTATAGCAGTGGAGGTACAATTATTTGAATGTTTAATTGCATTTCTTCTTTAAAAAAAAATAGAAAACAAAAATGACAGTGCTAATGTAACTAAACCCGAGTCTCATAAATTCAGGACCTTGGAGACAAAAGATGAAAGTAATTATTGTTAGACCAAAAGCAGTGAATCTTGACAAGTCCAGTTGGCGGAACTTGTGAGGGCAAAGAACCAAATTAAATAGCATAAATATTATGTGAGAAATACATCATTGAAAACATGATCTGTAACTTAAGGTCTTACTGTTAATTTTTTTGCTCAGTCATGACTGGTCTTTCTTTGCCCACTCCCCACTATCTTTTCCCTAATTTCCTCAATGACATGTAAGTCTATTTTAGTTAGTATATTTGATTTTCCTACTTAAGTACAAGAATGCATTATATAGGAAAGTAGAGAACTGCCTATAAACGCATATTACAGGAAATGTATCTAAGGCTCATGGGGTCTAAGTGACTTGGCCAGGGTTTCACAGCTGATATTGATAAATTTAAATTTGAATTTAGGTATTTCAATGTGGGTCAGTCAACTTCAGACTTTTTAAAATCACTGTGTGTTATACATTAAAAAAGCTGCAGCTTAATAATTTTTCAAATGTACACATTCATGAAACCACTACCCAGATCAAGATATGGAACATTACTAGCATCCTTGGAATTTCCCTCTCACTCTCTCCCAATCGTTAGCCACCCACCGTCAGCAAACACTAGTCTGCTTTCACCCTAGATTTATTTTTGAGTTTCATGTAAAAATTCATATTATGGACAAAGTATTCCATGAGTATCGAGAGAGGATTTATCAATAATATCAAATGCAGGAAGGACTGACAGCAGGCCACTGGGTTTGGCAACAAGTTGGAGAAATGTCACTGCTGTGGGATTGCTGTATGTGGAATAACTAGGAGGCAAGGAAATGAAAACAAGGGGTGCAAACTGTTCTTCCCTTCCCAGCCAAGTATCTTAGGAAGTTTGGTATGGTGGGATATTGAGTTGGTGGCAAGAAGCTTTTTGAAATGGAAACAAGTCAGACTTTTAAAAATACACTTGTTTTTGTCTTTTTTGAGTAAGTGACAGACTTTTAAAAATAATTTAAAATGTTTTCTGAAATGTGTGAGTCAGTGTCGGTCTATCCATTTATATGTGAGTGTATGATTTATTTGTACACATCAATCATATTACTGTTTTGTTTACTTTTAGGTTTCTTAGGGTGATTTTATTATTTTGTTTTTAGGAGTTACGGTACTGCACCTGTGAATCTTAACATCAAGACAGGAGGAAGAGTTTATGGAACTACAGGTAAAATTTGTATTTGCTTCAATAGGAAAATAAGGCACATATCTTATGTAAGTCATAGATTATAATAGCTCTTGTTAAGAGTAGGTTTTGACCATATATCACAGATTGGCAAACTTTTTCTGAAAAGACCAGATAGGACAATTTCTTAGCAACTTCCTCTTGGTATAGGCGTCCCTTATTTGTTATTGTAAGTCCCTAATCTTTCTATCCAGTTTATCTTATAGTTACCCTATAACGTTTAACTTCATCTACTTTTTTTTTTTTAAGACAGAGTCTTACTCCGTTGCCTAGGCTAGAGTGCCATGGCATCAGCCTAGCTCACAGCAAGCTCAAACTCCTGGGCTCAAGCGATCTTTCTGCCTCAGCCTCCCAAGTAGCTGGGACTACAGGCATGCGCCACCATGCCCGGCTAATTTTTTCTATGTATTTTTAGTTGTCCAATTAATTTCTTTTTATTTTAGTAGAGACGGGGTCTCGCTCTTAGCTGGTTTCAAACTCCTGACCTTGAGCGATCCTCCCACTTCGGCCTCCCAGAGTGTTAGGATTACAGGCGTGAGCCACCACGCCCGGCCCATCTACTTTTATTTATGGTAAACATTAATACTCTGTTTGGAAACCTT
>CAUYRT010076847.1:0-24274 GCA_963574885.1 Lepilemur ruficaudatus
CTTCCACGGGATTCTTCATTTCCACTGGTTGCTCCTTGTTTCCCCGTGTGGATAGTCTGCGAGTCATCTCGCTCTTCTGTGACACCTTCTCAAGAAGCTCCCCTGGTCTGCAGCCTCCAAGCCTCCTCCTTTCTATCACCCAGCTGCAGTTCCCGAGTCCTCGGGTCTTACACTGCTGTCAGTATTCCCTCCTTGTGCAGGGAGCCAGTCTTTCTCATGGGTGATTTCTATCTGCTGGCAGCATTTCTACCTTGCTCCACTCTGCTCTGTGCAGTCTGCCCCCGATTTTCTGCTCTTTGGGGCTCTGCAGTAGGCTGGGCTGGCATTGGATATCCATTTCCCCACCTCCATGGAAACTGACATTTGTGATATCTTCTGTGTTCTTGTTACACAGTCAACATGGGTTTATATCTCTTTGCTTTTTGGACTTTTCATGTTTCACTGCTGTTGGCTATAACGTTGAACTGTTGATTCCAATTTTAACCATTCTTACATATTTTTATCTTTAAAATCTGTCAACTTCTGAAAATATACACTAAAATATCCCATTACCATTGTGCATTTACCTGGCTCTCCTTGTATTTCCAAAGTTTCCTGCATGGAGAATATTGTGTTGTTTGACACAGAGAGGGTTATGACAACAATCTTTTCCTTGAGGATGATAACTTCTGCCATTTTATGATGCTCTTCCTGACACACGAAACAGCTTTGGCCTAGGCTTCCATTTGTCTGATATTGCTATTGCATTTCTGATCTCTTATGATCTGCATTTTCCTGGTCACTCTCACTGACCCTCCACTTTCAACTCTTGTCCCTTTATGTGACACGTGTCTTGGGAACAACATAGAGCTGAGTTTTGCTTCGAAACTCAATATGAGAGTCTACAATTTTGAAAGAAGAATTCTGCCCATGCATATTCAGCGTAATAATCTCTACTCCTGCTTTTATTCTTACTGTAATACTTTGCTGGTTTATTTTGTTAACTTTTGCTTCCTCAAACACATTATTCCCTCACCTTCATGGCCACACTTGGTCCAAACTGTCTCCATCCTCAGCTACCTGATCTTCCCATTGTCACTCTCGTCTTTCAATTCAATCTACATACACCGGCCAAAATAATATTTAAATAATTTAACCCAAATTACGTCACTCTCCTGCCGAAACATTTTAATTACCTCAGGTTGCACTTAGAGTAAGATGCAGATTCCTATTCTGCGGTGACACTGTCTGATCTGTCTCCTTACACAGCTTTCCAACCTCCTCCCAGTTTTCTTCTTTGCTCACACACTCTGCCCCGTCGACACTGGCTTTTTTACTATTTCTTAAAAGTGCTAAACTCAGAGAGACCTGATGGGAGATGTAGTCCTCTCCCCCTCACCTCTCTGCTCGCCTGTGTTCTGGGCTCCCGACTGGGGACTCCTGGGGGGCCTTCCTCACCCGGCCTCAGAGGAAGATCCTCTGCGGGGGGTGGGAGGCCGGGAGAGGGTCTGACGTTGGGGGCCCCAATCTAGAGGAGGCCGGACATCAATGCGACTCAGGGAGGTGTGAGTTCGGGCAGGGGGTGCTGTGTCTCCTGAGGAAGGAGGGGGTCGCCGTGCAGGAGCAGACTGGGGTAGGGGGAAGCACAGAGGGGAGGGAGGGCGCGAGGGGTAAAAAAAAAAAAAAAAAGTGCTAAACTCATTTGAGACTTTGGAATCTTGCCTTTACTCATTTTGGAAGTTTTTCCCCCTAAGTCCTCAACTGGCAAGCTCCTCCTAACCCCTCAGATCTCAGATTAGACGTCCCTTTCCTTAACAATGTCTAAAAACACCTGCCCCCCATAATCTCTGTCACATGGAATGACTTATTTCCTGCAGAGCAGTAGGCAATAAACAAATGACATAATTACAAATTGTGAGGTTACAACTGCTAAAACATAAGCTTTATGAGGCCAGGGTCGTGTTTGTCCTACTTAGCATGGTTGTGGAATGCAAAAGTAAATGCACGCTACGTTTGCAACTACATAAAATAAATGTCTTTAAGCCTGCCACCTTCTCGTCCATATTATATTATATCCTCTTACTTCTCTCCACCTTCCAATCTATTGTTACTGAAATTGCTCTCCCATGATTTGCTCCTGCATACAAAGTCCAAGAGCCACGTCTCAGTCCCCAGCTTGCTGTGTCCCCTGCTGCCTTGACAGTGTCCACCACTCCCTTCTCCTCCAAAACACAGCCTCAGGGCCAGAGTGCCCCAGTTCAAATACCAGCTTTTCAACTTTGTAGCTGTGTGACGCTGGGGAATTTGCTCACACACTCTGTGCTTCCATTTCCTCAGCTGTAAAGTGAGAAAAGCTTTGTTACGATAATCAAGAGAGTTAATATGTGGGAAGTCTTCTAAGAGTGCCCAGCACGTGGCAAGTGCCATCTGTGCTGGCTGTTGTCCTCTGGACCACCTGATTTTCCTCAGGCGCCCAAGCAGTCCCCCGTCCTCACTCTGCAACCCCCATCTGCCCCCGCTGAAGCTTGCCTCTCCTCTTCTCTGCCAAGCACTCTCTGGGTAATCTCAACTACTCTCACGTTTTCACTCACCACTTCTTGGCACCTGGGTGTTCCAGAGAACCTGAGTCTTAACACACCCGCATTAAGTTTTCTTCGTCATCCATTTGCTTTCTCAGTTACTAGAAACCACTGAGGAACCTGCGAGTCTCGACCTGATTCTTCTTCACCCTGGGTCTGTCTGACCTACCGTTTACTCTTGCCAGTATTATCCCCCAGGAGCCTCTCATCTCTGTCTTTGTGCCTCTTATCACGCAACTTCTCACCTCCAGGAATGATGTCCGAGGATCGATTCTTCACAACTCATCTTTCGTGAACCTTCGGAGCAACCCGTCAAAGCCGCAGAGCTCAGTTATCCCTTTCCCGTTGGCACCTTCTCTGTCCTTTGGCCGAGTCATCAAGTTCTTTACGTGGCACTTACAGCCTTCTGTGTTTTCCCCCTTTCCCTTCTCGTCTTTGAAACTCACTACATCAAGTTTCTTTATGGTCCAGAAGTCTCACTTCAATGTCGATTTCTCTCATGCTGTCCTCTCTGCTTGAACTGACCTTTCCTCTCTCTTCCCTCTACTTATTCTCTGCTGGCTGAATCCTGTTTATGTTTCCACAGTTAGCGCAGTGCTCACCGACTCCAGGAAGCCTTCCCTAATCCCAGTCCTCTCTGGCTGAATTAAGGGCTCTCGTCTGAGTTACCTTAATTCTATGTAAGTATTCCCAATATTGCTTGACGCATAAAGTATTTCACAATGACATAATCTTACGTTCCCTTTTAGAAAATTTTTGGTTGTGATACAGAAGGGGTTTGAGGTTAAAAGGTTTTTATTTTAGATCAGTATGATATTAAAGATTTTATTACAAAGTTCATTTAATAAAATCTTTAATTTATGCTGCATAGTAGCAAATGTTGACTTTTCCCTTACGGTAAATTATTAGTTCTTTTAATTTATTTCAAGCTGATGAATAAAAAGTGTGGTTGGTCGTTAACTCATCTAAAAATATAATATTGTGCTCGGTTTGAAAATAAAATATATATTATAGTGTGAACTTAAATTTTTAACTGTATTCAAACTCTCACGTTTGGAAATTCTTATTTTGTTCTAAATATAGTCTTTGCGATTCGTTTCTAAATGACAAGCTAAAAGAGACTTTCTCAGGATACTCTTTGCAAACAGTTCTCTTCCAATATGACACTGAAAGTGTGAATAATCCTTGTTCAAAATAGATGAAAAGTCTAGTTTGGTATAGTTTTACATTTTTAACTTCCTAAAAAATTATGAAAACATCTTAGTGTCTATAGAAAAAAAATTGATAAGGTGGAAACTTTAAAATCTAGTACAGATCATCTTGAATTACATTTGCAAACCTCATTCTATGTTTTCCTCCCTTACTAACATATTGTACATCACTATCAATGTGTGATAAAGGAGCATTTGAAAGAAAAATCCCCAAATTTCTGAAGGTGCCCAATTTCCTAAACTCAAAAATTTCTGATTACTTCAACTTTCGGTCAGAAGTGATGGAAATTTTATGTGTGTTGACTGTTGTATATGAGAATGATAATAGAGAAACTGGTTTATTTATTTTTATTTTTTTCATTGTTTTTATTTTTTTGCTGTCCTGAGCATTGTAAGAGAACCTGGTTTATAATTAGTCCAAGTCATAACATAGTTATACCATGGCAGACAGAATAATGATGCCCCAAAGATGTCTATGTCCTAATTCCTGGAAAGCAGATGTGACTAAGTTAAGGATCTTGGGATGGGGAGGTGATCCTGGATTAACTGGGCGGGTCCATTGTAGTCACAGGAGGGTCAGAGCCAGAGAAGGAGATGTAAAGAGGGAAGCAGAGGCAGGAGTGATGCCACGAAAGGGCCACCAGCCCAGGGAACACAGGTGGCCTCTGGGAGCTGAAAAAGGTGAGGAAACAGATTGTCCCCTGGAGCCTCCAGAAGGAATGCAGCCTTGCTGACACCCCGATGTTAGGATTTGGAATAGTCCTTAGAGTTTTCTAGATACAAGATCATATTGTCAGCAAGTAGGCATAGTTTGATCTCTTCTTTCCCAATTTGAATGTCATTTATTTCTTTCTCTTGCCTGATTACTCTGGCTAGGAATTCCTCTACAGTGTTGAATAGAAGTGGTGACCGTGGGCATCCTTGTTGTGTTCCAGATCTTAGGGGGAATGCTTTCATCTTTCCCCCATTCATACCATTCAGTATGATGTTGGCCATGGGTTTGTCACATATGGCTTTTATTATTTTGGGGTATGTTAATTACATGCCTAGTTTGACAGGGGTTTTATCATAAAGGGATTCTGGAGTTTTTTGAATGCTTTTTCTGCATTTATTGAGACCATCCTATGGTTTTTGCTTTTAATTCTATTTATGTGGTGAATTACATATATTGATTTGTGTATATCAAGCTATCTTTGCATCCCTGGGATGAAGCCCACTTAATTGTGATAGGTTATCTTTTTGATGTGCTATTGGATTCAGTTTACTAATATTTTGTTAAGAATTTTTGCATCAGTGTTCATGAGGGACATTGGACTGTAGTGTTCTTTTTTGTTGTGTCCTCTCCTGGCTTTGGTATCAAGGTGATACTGGATTTATAGAATCACTTAGGAATGGTTTCCTCTTTCTCAATACTGTGGAACAGTTTCAGTAGGATAGGTGTCAGTTCTTTTTTGTAGGTCTGGTAGAATTCAGCTGTGGATCCATGAGGTTCTGGGCTTTTTTTGTTGGGAGAGTTTTTTATTACTGTTTTGATCTCACTCCCTGTAATTTATTTGTTCAAGATTTCTATATCTTCTTGATTCAAGCTTGGAAGTTTATGTGATTCTAAAAATTTATCTATGTCATCTAGATTTTCTAGTTTGTGTGCACAGAGGTTTTCACAGTGTGCACATGATACTTTGTATTTCTATAGTATCAACTGTAATGTCTCATTTTTTGTTTCTGATTGAGTTTATTTGAATCCTTTCTATTCCTGGTTAATTTAGCTAGTGGTCTATCGATTTTGTTTTCAAAGAACCAAATTTTCATTTTGCTGATCCTTTATATTGTTTTCTTGTTTGTTTGTTTGTTTCAATTTCGTTTAGTTCTGCTGTTATCTTTGTTATTTCTTTTCTTTTGCTGGCTTTGGGTTTGGCTTTGTCTTCTTTTTCTAGTTCCTTGAGGTGTAACACTAAGTTGTTCATTTGAGATTAATAACCAGAATATACAAGGAGCTCAAACAATTTGATAGTAAAAAATTAAATAATATAATTTAAAAATGGGCAAAAGATGTGAACAGATATTTCTCAAAAGAAGACATACAAATGTCTATCAGGTATATGAAAAAATGCTCATCATCACTAATCATCAGAGAAATGTGAATCAAAACTACAATGAGATATCAACTCAAACCAGTTAAAATGACTTTTATTCAAAAGGCAGGCAACAGTGAATGCTAGCAAGGATGAGGAGAAAAGGGGAACCCTCGTACACTGTTGGTGGGAAGGTAAATTAATACAGCCACTATAAAAAACACTATGGAGGTTCCTCACAAAACTAAAAATAGAACTACCGTATGATCCAGCAATCCCACTGCTGGGTATATATCCAAAAGAAAGGAAATCAATATATCAAAGAGCTGTCTGCCCTTCCATGTTGATTGCAGCTCTATTCACAATTGCCAAGATATGGAATCAATCTAAATGTCCACCAATGGATAGATAAAGAAAATGTTATACATATACATAATGGAATATTATTCAGCCGTAAAAAGAACAAAATACTGTCATTTGCAGCAACATGAATAAAACAGGAGGACATTACGTTAAGAGCAATAAGTCACGCACAAAAGAAAAAACAAAAACAAAAACAAAATATTTGTAAGAAATGCATGGCAGTTTTTAAACTGGAAAGATATTTGTAAAGGAAAAATGTTCTTATCACTTTATATCACTACACACTTTATATTACTTTTTAAATAAGCAAACTGGCAAAAATTATGATAGAAAAGTGAGAGGTTATATGGGGAGCTGGGGAAAACATTCCGAAATTTTCAACAATTATTTTTTTAACTGTAGATTTATTTCTATTCTTGATAGCATATATTGATTCCAAATATAATAATACTAATTAGTATCAATCCTCTTTTTTGTATGTTATGATTTTGCTAGAAAAGGATTATCTTTGATCCCTCCAACATCTCCAAACACCATGTGTATTAAATAAAAATATTTTTGTCATGCATGTATGTATATCATGGTTGAAGAAATCATGGCAATTGAGCTATAAAATGGTAGATTAAAAGCATACTCTCTCTCCTCTTCAAAATTTGCATAGATTGAAACTCAAGATTAATCTGGCTTGAGAAAGAAAGTGAAATATTTGAGAATTTCATTCTATTTGTTTTCATTCCATTTATATTTTTGTTTTTAACATGGTTTATTTTTCCTAACACAAAACTTTTCAAACCACGTCTTAAAATAAGTGCATATATTTTAAATGGCCTCTTTAGAGACTGGTTCAAACCAATTGTGCAAAGCTCTCTTTTGTTTGCGGATGTGATCAAAATGGGAATGGGACTGGCTTTCTCTTTGAATACCAGAAGGAGCAGTTAGTCTTCCCAAACCAGCAGAAAGTAAGCATTCTTGTGTTTGTTCTTCCTTTCCTCTTCCAATTCTACCCCTAAATGCACCCCAAAAGCCATATTCAGGAGTGAACACCTTTTGACCAACCACAGTGTGGGTGCCGTTGGTTCCCAATGAGGTAGTGGGTATATTTCCCCTTGAAGGTAACACTTTGCCCTGTGGGCAAAGTATAACAAAGCCAGAAGTTTCCTTGAAAGAATAACTGTATTTATTCAACAGCCAGCTCCTACCTAAGTTGTTCCTTTAAGTAAGGTGTTAACGCACTCATTGCTTTTCCATGCTTATTCACTTTTTCTCTATCTAGGCTGTATAATCATTTCCATCTGTTGAAGTCCTTCTCATTCTTCAATGTCCAGCTCAATGCAAATTTACTGAAAATAATCTTTAACAAATTTATAAAGTACATGGAGTTTTGATCAAATAAATGCTTAAATTGTACAAGAAATAAAATATTTGAAAAAAGAAAACATGGAGACCATTATGTCTGATTCAGCTTTCCATTTTCTGAAGTCTGCACACTCTCCACATCCATGTTCACTACCTAAGGAAAAGATCTTGCTAATTGCAGCCAGACACTTCTCTGTTATTTAGCAACACAAAGATGATAAAAGCAAATGAGTGAAATTCTTGCAAGACACCATCAGTGTGAATTAATCTCATGTTCTCCTGTGACTTTCAACTAGCTTAGTGCACTTAAAACACTCCACTGTACAAACACTGACTGAGGACCCATTAAGGGTAAAAGAACACGATAGGGATTGAGGATACACAGGTGTAAGATATGAGTCCACTGTTCAAGGAATGTACAGAGAAAGAAGAATGGATACCCCAAATGGGGTGCTGTTAGTAAATGTCATGAAAATGGAGGAAGAAACACACTAATTGTATAACTTTATGGAGGTGGGAAGGCATTTTAGGCAGAAAGAATGGTCAGAAAGAACTGAAGAGCAGACAGTGCTGGGAGGACGGTGAATTGTACAATGTGACCATGGCGTTTGTGTGCCTAAAAATTGCCCAGAGAGCAGGTTACAAATGTAGATTCCAGAGCTGCTTCTCCGGAGGGTCTGATCAGTAGGACTGGAATGGGGTCAGGGACAAGCATCTTAGGTGAGTCTGATGTCAGTGGCCTGAAGGCAACGTGGTGAGAAGTCACAGGTTGAACACAGAATATAGGGTGTACGAAATGAAGGTGAAACTGGGAATTTGCTGTGGGATTGGATTGTGAAGGACGCTGACTGTCCTGGGAAAGAAAAGAAGATTCAGCCGAAGGCCACTGAAGATCTTAGGAAGGAAAATTGAGATCAGGGTTTGGAAATCTAACTTTGGTAATGGTGACGATGACGGATTACAGAGAGCATAAAGACTTGGAGGAGTCAAGTGCAGATACTGCCACAGTGGGATGAAGGTTTGAAACAGACCACAGGAGTAAGGAAGAAGCAGGGGAAGACAGGCAGTGCCAAAAGGACTTCGAGCAAACACGGTTTAGAAGACCCACGGGCTACACACCTATCTGGGTCAACCGTTGGACCTGCTGCTTCAAGATCACACCCTTTGGATGGGTTGGTTAAGTAGCCCACATTCCCCTTGGTTCAACCTGTACCTTTCTCTCATTATTCCCTCACCTTTGCAAATTATATCACCTGTTTCATTTTCAGATTATACATTTCTGTAATCCCTATATAGGTTTTTTTTTTTTAATCACTTGAAGGTATTTAACTAATCATTTACCACCTGATTAAATTCTGCATTTCTTTTATATTTTTCTCTAATAAGCATACGGTTCTCATATGATCATAAACATATGATTGCCATTTGTTTCAAACTCAAATTCCTCTCTCACAGTTGCCTGGGTCTGCAGTTATAACTCTAAGTGACAATAAGTAACTTTTTAAAAGATTTGATACATTCCTGAGGAACAGACAGGGAACAAATATGGTTTATTGTCATCCTATTGATGAGAATTTTGAGGCACAAGGAGGAGAAACAGTGAAACTCGTGTTAGTTTTCCTTAGGGTTGTTTAATCAATAGAGCCCCTCTCAATTATCCTGGTAATTCATGCTGGAGATCTCAAGATTATATACCATTTTGACTTTTTTAAAAAGAAGATTAGTGAACACTTATGTGTGGATATTTAAAACATCTAAATTGCACTAATCGTTGATTGCAGAATATTAAAGATTATAAATGAAAAAGCAACTCAAGAGAATTTCTTGAAACTTACTAAGGTATAGTGATCAAAGAATGAATTTCACTTCGAGTTTAGTTGAGTATTAGCTACTTCTTATGCCAGTAAACTTTGGAAATAGATGGCCTGCCATTTAGAAAGTAAAATGCGTGGCCGATTTTCAGCCCATTTTCTGTCTTTTAAATTCTTCGGGAAAAATAGCCAACATTTTTCTACTCTGTCACATCAACAGCATTGGACTAGAAGGAAATCTATATTTATGGGATGATTTCATGCTTAATGTATCTGAAAGTACAATACAAAGTAATAAATTAAGTAGAAATTATACTTAATGTAGACCAAAGTAATCTTGTTTCTGCTAGAAAGAGCAATGAGCAAGAACATTTTCTTCCCTGAAGAATTTTGCATTTTATAGAGCTCTATTTATGGATTCTTAATCCAATAAATTTACATCGTTGTGAGAAGCTGAGACTCTTAATACTGAGCAACTTTTTGTTCATTCAAAGAGCTTTTGTGGACCTGGTAACCCGTTTCAATTTGCATGATATATTGAGTAAATTCAATATTTATTACTCTAATAAATATTTATTTCAGTGTATACATAAATATATATTTCTCTACATTTAGATGTGTATGACAAGCACACATGTTTCAATGGAATGAAGCAATTGTTACAAGACTTATTTAACTCACTATTGCCTAACAGCGTCTGGTAAATTATCAAGATGCCAGCCCGGATTTATGCATATGAAGGATGGGATACTAACCTTGAAACAGCAAGTGGCAGTATGGAGAACAGACGCATCATAAGAGTTTCATGAATTAAGTAAGGCAGGCAGTCAGACCAAGAAAGGACGTTTACAAATTGGCCAAGTTTTGTTTTGTCATTGTTAAAAATGCAGAATCATTTCTGAGATGTCCAGGGTAGTTGTTATACAGTTGCAGGTAAACGTGTATCAATTTATAATTCGTCCAAGTTCACTAATTATTTGATCACCCAAACAAGGTTTCTCTGATACAGCAAATAACCCATAGAGAACATGTTGCTGTTTGCTGAATGATTTCACAATTTGAGATGACAGTCTTGCCAGTTGTGAGTTAAATATTTCAGATGAGGAATTTGAGGCCCAGAGAAAGATTAACAAATACACTTAAGGACCCACAGCTCCTAAGCAGTGGACGAGACTGGCAGCCAGGGCTTCTGACACCTGTGTTTTTCCCGAAGACATTGTTGCTCATAACACTCTTTAACCATTTGACTGACCTCTGTACCAAACAAATTCTTGGCTTCAAAAGGAATATTTTATAATATTGAAAGTCTCCCAATCAATTACCTACAACAGAGACAGGCAATGAATCTGAGATAAAGCAATATAGCCAAGCATGGAAGTCCTTCAACAACAAGTAATTAAACAGTTTCTCCACACATAATTTCAGAATTACTTCCATGATAATTTTTAGCTAAACAGTTTAATTGCAGACGCAAAGCATCGGCAGAGGGAATGCATATTATCAATGACTCAGAAAAATAACCCATTTACAGTCACCTTTCCATTTTTACTGACTACACCTTATTAAATCAGCTTTTGTGGCCATTGACACAGATGCAGTTGCTATCAATTCTTTGAGGTGTCAAATCTCATTTTATCATCTGGTCAGGTGTTAGAGACCAGTTCAGCTGTGTTACACATTTGGCACTTTCGCCGTTTGCTTTATTATTTTCTTGTGTGACGTTACCGAGAACAGAGCAATGCACATGAATATGACTGTACATGCACAGTTAATTTTGACAGCACTGTGTTCTTGTAGCTCATCCCTGGAATTGTCAGCAGTGAGTTAGAGAATACGGTGCCATGCTTTATTAATACATGACAGAGACATAATTTTGCCTAACTGAAAACTACCATTTGGTAGGTCGGAGGATCGCAATTACTGCAGAAGCACAGGTCACAGTGCTGATAGAAAATCATTAGCAATGACGTTCGGTTTAAAACTGTGTACTTCCTGAAATGTTTCCCTTCGTTGACTAATTTCCCTCAGGCAGAAATAAAAAAGAGAACAACTAGGTTTAATTGTTTTTCCTGTCTATACCTGAGGGTGAAACTACCTTCTTTGAGCATATTGGGAAATTTTTCCCAGGCTCTTAAGGGATAAGGTTAGTGAGTGTAATTCCCAGAAAATCAGGCAAGGTTTAGTGTGTTGTTTTATGTTTTAATGTCCTCCTCTAATGTTTAAGCATTAATCATCTTTGAAGGAAGCTGGTCCAAAGTGCTTGAGAGAAATTTCTTGCTCCTGACTAGCTCAGCACTCAAACACTGTCAGACACTGTATGGTACCTTAAACTGGAATTTTAATTGCAGAGCAGATTCCACTCAAGAGAAATTGTTTTCGGCCATAAGTATGCTACTAAAACTAGAATTTAGGATGCTTTCAGTTCCAAGTAACAGAACCAACCCGACCCCCCCCACATATTCAGAGGCAAACATTCAGAGGCAAAAAAAGGATGTGTACTCGCAT
Organism: Lepilemur ruficaudatus; assembly: GCA_963574885.1. Lineage (NCBI taxonomy): Eukaryota > Metazoa > Chordata > Mammalia > Primates > Lepilemuridae > Lepilemur > Lepilemur ruficaudatus. The sequence continues at coordinate 11,877 of CAUYRT010076847.1, forward strand.
AGCGTTCATTGTCAGTAAGGGAAAGCCTTCCCGGAATCTCCGCAGTAGATTCATGCTCTCATATCATTGGCCGTAACTGGCTCACGCAGAAACCAATCCTTGCAATAGGAAAGGTCTACCATGGTTACCTTGGACCAATCACAGGTCACCATCTGAGTCCTCCTTCATAGAAAGACGCGACCAGAGGAGTTGGGGGGATTCCCAAACAAAAAGAGGAGTGAACAGTGATGTGTATGTAACAAATCATATCCAATAAGGATATATCTGGAAAATTTTTAAAAATATCATTTACTTAGAAAAGCCAACACAGGTATGGTTTCTATTTCTCTTTATTGTTAAGTCTTTAAATAATGCTTCAAAATTTCAAAACGTTATATCGCATGCACTGTCTCATTTAATTATCATGTAACTGGCATTGATTTTACAAGCACAAACTTGGGTAAGCAATAATTTAACATTGTGTTTTATAACTTACATACATTATGTACTTTAACACACCATTTTAACACGTGGCAGAAAAATTAATCTTATCAAATGTGTGTTAAACTCTGCTAACTTAGACTTTTATTAGTCAAAGTAGAATTTTCCTCTTCCCCCTTCTGCCCTGGGGTTGTATATAAGCTTTCCAGGAGGAGGGATGGGAAAGTTGCATCTTACTCGGGAACGTGGGAAGAGATGGAGTACAGCATCTGCTTAGCGGCCACTGTGTGTTGTTCACACCCAACAGGATCTTCTGAAATGTCTGTCGTCAGTTCCGGTCCTGGGTTGCTGTTATCCCTTCATGCTGGCAGGTACTGAAGGTGTTTATGCATGCTGCCATCTGCCATCCTATTCCTTCCTCCTAAGTATGAGGTTTTTTCAGGTCCACTGACTTTATCAGCCACTTCTACAATCCCCACAGGGCATTGGACCTATGTCTCACACCCTTCTGGGACACTGGGGAGTGTCATCTCAGGTCTCCTGCCCAGACAAACATGCTGTCCTTTCCATTCCACCCCTCGCGTGCTATGGTGGCCCAAGGAACTCTAGGCTCTCCATCTTCCACATCTCCAGAAAAAGTGGGGCACATGAACCTTCTGTTCTCTGACACCCAAACTTGTGTTGGTGTTCTACTACCCCTCCACTGGCTTGGCCAGTGGGAGGAGGATGCTCAGCCATTTCAAGAAACTTGTATTTCTAGTGTCAAAGCTTCAACATAATGTTCGCCAGCTGTTATGTATCTGAATTTTGATACTCCAAACAAGGGCCTTTTGGACTCATACACCTCTTTTCTCAAACTATTTTATCAGTTATGTGTTTTGACAATCTCACTTGAAAGTCAAAAGCTTAGGGAAATTAGTGTAGAAACTCTCACTGTTGCTTGGCTGCGAAGAAAGGTGGGATATCAGGAAATGCTGTAGAAGGAACAATAGCCAAATTATTAGCAAATTTTCATCCTGCCACACTCAACAAACTCATGAAAGTGGTTTTTTAGTAGAAAAAAATAGTGGTGGCTAGAGGATAGCAAGGAAATGACGTCATGTAATGAGTGACTGGTTAAAGAAAGAGCCACCAACTAGAAGGCAGGCTTTTTCATTCCAAATACTTCATTTTCAAAACCTGAGAAGCATCAATATTTGCATCTTGCTCCTGGGCTGGAAAGGTCTAGCTGAGACTTGTGTTTGGTTAGTCACTTTGAGGGACAAAGCCCACAGGCTGCTCCACCACCCTCGGTGTCTCCAGTCCTGGAGGGTTTGAGGCGCCAGAGAGGTTCCCAACGGAGAGGCTCAACTCAGGAACCAGGAAAGAATCAACTTACTACAAGCGAGGAACAGGATAAGGGCTTGGCCGCAGGTTGTATGCAGAAGATCAGTTTCTTTTGTCAAGGATATAAAAATGGATTTTTGCCTTGGAAATCCCATCAGAGAAGCAGGACAGAGATCCATCAGTCTATGTCAGGGCCCCAGAAACTTATAAGGCAGATGTGATGCATGGTCTGAGCAAGTGGAGGAACTGGGATTGTTTAATACCCACTGTAGGTTGGGCTTGATCTGGGGAATGAGATTGAGCAGGACAAGTTGTTAAGAAAGATGTTTTCCTGGCCGGGCTTGGTGGCTCATGCCTGTAATCCTAGCACTCTGGGAAGCCGAGGCGGGAGGATCGTTTGAGCTCAGGAGTTCGAGATCAGCCTGAGCAAGAGTGAAACCCAATCTCTATTAAAAAAAATAGAAAGAAATTAGCTGGACAACTAAAAAATATATAGAAAAAATTAGCCACACGTGGTGGCTCATGCCTGTAGTCCCAGCCACTTGGGAGGCTGCAGCGGGAGGATCACTTGAGCCCAGGAGTTTGAGGTTGCTGTGAGCTAGGCTGACGCCACTGCACTCTAGCCCAGGCAACAGAGTGAGACTCTGTCTCAAAAAAAAAAAAAAAAAAAAAAGATATTTTCCCAAATTGTGGGGACAAGAATGGGTGTTGATGACTGAAGGTCTGTCATGAGACAGATAACACATCCAAATGGAGTGAAGAGGAGATTTAATGAAGACACAATTGCAGGTAGAGAGTTACGGGAAATCAACTGGGGTTAGCGATGCACACCAGAGCTAAAAAAAAAAAAAAAAGGCAGGAAGCTGTTGCTACCCACTCCTAGGCCCAAAAGGGCAAGAATAGGGAGCAGCTTTATGGAAAGAGCACTCAGTATGAGCTATGGCCTTTGGTCACAGAGCAGAGACCCTGCTACTATTTGGTGAGTGGGGAGCAAGTTCAGGAATCGATCTCTGATTTCTCTCTCCTCAGGCTGTGTTCTGCTGGTGCCTCCTGTGGGCCAGACTTGCAGCTGGCGGGTGGGCAGGCCCAGCTGAAGCGCGTCCCAGAGGGCTGGCCCCGGGCAGGGGTTGGGTCTGGAGGGGAAAACAGCCGACGGCCAGCACAAGTGCAGATCCTGGGAAACGGGGTGGCTTTGATACTTTCCAAAGAGCGATATATTTGCAGAACTAAATTTTACTTTTATAATCTTCTAGGGGTTTTGCGGGGCCTTTGTATCCAAGATACATTTTTTTCTACATTTCAGAGAGAAAAAATTCTGACCTTTGTAGCTAGATTTCTAGATTTGTGTGGAATATACATAGACCTTTTTACAATAAATCAAGTTTGGTTCCAGAAAAGCAATGATTGATGATGGTTTCTTTACTTAAAGTTGCCAAAATTGGTCTTTATTACATTCTTTGAGTGTGTTGACTTTTTCCCTCTACCAGTAAGTCAAAGTGAAGTAGATGAAATATATTTTAAGACAATGAAACCAGATGAAACTGCACTTTCCAATATTCAAGGCTGAAGACTTAAGCAGTTGTGATCCAACCTGCACTCTGCCTGGGGACACGCTGACCTGCCGTTCGTGCGCCGTCTGTCAGGAGGGCAATAAAGATCTGCGGTAAGCCGGAGTGTGCAGAACTAGTCACTGACCTCTGCTTGCAAAAGAATGTCATCTTGAGGGCAGATGATCATGAGCAGGAAATTAAATCTTCTGATTAAATTATGGATTTTTAGTGAGGAAATCTGACCACTCTGTTTTTCCTGAATAGGCTCCGGAATCCCTTGTGCCTTTGAAGATGGAGACACACTATGTGCTGTGTGGGTCAGTCAATAATCTCAGTGACAATGCGGAAGTTGCCAGAATAGGTAGATAATAACACAATGGAAAACAATGTGTAGAAAACAAGCACAGTGCTGTCACTGGCCGTGTTCCACGCTGCACCAGTGAGAGACACTGAGCCCTGGCTGGGGGCTGAGTGAAGGGTGGAGGATGCTCATTGCAGAAGCTGAGGCCTTGTAAAGTGGGAGATGGTTCTGGTTCGCAGAATGAGATGGGGACAGGCACATCATGCCTGTGTGGCCGCGGGCCGGTTATGTCCCTTCCCTCCTCCCACCTGTGTAAAGCCATGAAGGGGCCAGAATAGGGAGCAGCTTTAAGAAAGGATCCTTCCATATATGAACTATGGCTGATGTGATGATAACTCCTCCCTCATTCACCTCGGTGAAAGAAACACAAACATTTGAGGGTTCTGTTTGCAAGGCAGCATAAGTCAGTCTGTTAATCTTTTACGTTTGTGTACAGAGGAAGGGTAGAAAATGGCTTCTTATGAACTTCCTAGATAAATTTCTAGGGGTGCTGTGAACATCACTTCATTTATAGGGATCAACTTGAGCCTAATTCAAGATTGGTAAGGTAAAATGGTATTTACTATTACCAGCTACACCCCAGGAATGAGCAGTGAGTAAAGTAACGGATTTGGCAGATAGCAGGGACAGAGCAATGCTGTGTCACCGAGAGAGTTGTGCTCTCGTATATTTAGTGAGAAAACCAGAACACAGTCAAGTTAGATCATTGTAGGATGACTCATTAAGCCTCCAGCAGAGACAGAATGCATCACACCAACAGGAAGGCATGAAGAGAGGCACAGAATGATTTTGGTGCATTCATTTGGCTTTCTTAATTTTCCAATCCTAAGCAAGTCCTTCAACTCTCTTCTTACTCCCAATTGATTGTTTAAGGTAAATTTTGGCTGACCCTATTGGTCTATTAATTGAGATTTAGGGGGAGAAGATATGAACAGTAATTATAATGAAGACTGATTTAGTTTATATTTTCTTTTTTAATAATATTTTGGGATACCTTTTTTGGTGCTGTGTGCCATGCTAGACACTGGAGGGTCAGTACAAAGATGCCTGCCTTTGTCCTGGCAGGATCAGTCAACATGCTGGAAAAACATCACCCGTGGCTCCAACAGTACTCTTGACTTGGGGTCCAAGTCCAAGGTTGGTCCTTGTGGTGGTGAGAGGCGGCTTATCAGCTTCCAAGTGCTACTTATCTTCTAGAATTGGCAAATTTTGTGCAGAGTTAGAGTGGTTTCTTCCATTTATGAGATCTTTTTGCTATGACATATAAAACTTTATCTGCATTTTAAATTTGCCCTTTTGATTCCTAGAAGATAATTGGGCCTTATTGGCTTAGTCATTTAATACTAAGAACTCTGAAAAGAAATGGAAAGTGGGAGAAGCCAGAGAAAGTATTCTCAGACGGCTCTTGAACCAGCAGTTCTTGGGTCTCAGAGGTCTTAAGTTCAAAAACCACACTTTGTCCCCAGACAAACCACACCCAAATTTTCTTTCAAAATTCTTCAAGATGTAGCCTTCAAAATCCCGTCATTCTTTAGACCCCCTGTTCAGTGAAACTTTCCTCATCACTCCAGACAAAAGATGCATCTCTGTTTTCCCAAATTGTTTAAGACTCAATCCCTCTGCCAATTGCTGGATACTTACCCTGTATTTCCTTGATCTATTTGAAGACCTATCTCCACCTTTAAACTGGAAGCCCCCAGAGGTGGAGAAGACGCCGTGAATCTTTGCCTTCCCTCACTTCTACACATAGCAATTTTTCAACGGCTATACCTTTAAAGAGTTGGTTTGTTAAGAGAATACATTGGATTTTTTTATTTACTTGGTGGAAGAGTCTTTTAGTGCCCTTACCATTAAAAACATACTATACGAAGGACTGATAATGTCAAGGCATATTAACTGGGGACAAATAACTTTAAATGTCCACCTTCGATCATTACGGTAAGGTAGATCAGAAATGGCAGCTTAACTTTTAAGACAATGAGTGAACTTTTCATTAAAGCATAACCATCAGGAATACACTCTGGATGGGTTAGTTTTCTCCCTGACTGACTTTTCATTGTGTGCACACTCAGGCAGTGACCCTCAATACCAAAACAATTTGTCACACAAGGGAGTTTTACTGCTCCTCACCCAGGCATAGTCAAAATTCCTTGCCAAATGTCAAAGCTGGTTTGTGTGGATGTGATTTGGAATTCAAAACTGATGTGTACACTGTATTTGTGGGGAAATATATAGAATGCAAAGTTCTGGGTCTTCTGCATTTCCAAGTATGAAGCAGAAAGGACTGGGTAGAGTAGGCTCTTGGTGGGCAGGGAGGTGGTGGACCACCTGGACAGATGTGGGAGATTCCGTGCATACTTTCTTCATTCTTGCTGTGTACATTCCACAAGTAAATGATTTTATAGTCCCTAGAATTATTCTTTCTCCTTTTCTCTGGCTCACTGGTTCATGAAATTCCAACCAGTAGAATCATGCTGCCCGACGACTTAAACAATTATTCTCAAAGTGCTCTGGTAAAAATGTACATGACTCAGGTAGGGTAGGTAACAAATTCCAGTGATTAATTCATCGGGTTAAATTGTTGAGCAGGAAAAATCAATGCTGAAGGAATAGCTCATAGGTTAAAAAATGTCCGGAGTCTCAGTAGTGCTGGGCACTGCAGGCTTAAGCAGGACACCAACAGAGTATTTGACACATGCTGATGGATCTCTGTCATGCGTCTCTGATGGGGTTTCCAAGGCAAAGACCGTGCGTTTATATCCTTGACAAAAGGAGCAGAACTTCTGCCTAGAACCCCAGGCCAAGCACTTATCCTGTTCCTCACTTGTAGTGAGTTGATTCCTGCTTGGTTCCTGAGTTGAATCTCTCCCCTGGGAACCTCTCTGGCCCCTCATACCCTCCAGGACTAGAAAAATCTACCTCATTTTGCCAACTGTGTCCATCACTTCTAGCCGCCTCGCCCTCTGATGAGATCTAGTGATTTAAGTCCTAGATCTGCTTATGGTTTTTTTCTTTGCCAGCCGGTTGGTTTCCCATGTAAATTTTTAATCCCCAGTTGCTATGAAGCCACCCTGTGAACATGTTCCATTTTCCTTTTGAGAACCCCTTCTTTGATTTCCGTTCTCACCCGAGTCTCTGCCTGAGATTATCACCTTTGGGCTGTCAGCAGCCTCTCTGGACACCGTGGTCTGCTGGTCTTGTGTCAGCCCACCAGTGCCCATGTTAACACAGCCTGCCGGTCTCCACGGAGACCACCCTCTACTGTTCGCAAGTGACGCTCTTCCTTTCAAGGCATTTTACTTAAATTTTTTGTAGCAGAATGAAATCCAGACCGTGTCTCTCCCCCAATTGGACACGCGTGAGGAGCAATGAAGCACTCTTGTCCACCAGCTACTAGCTGCTCTTCCCCCGGTGCGATATATAAGCTGGCTCAGAAAAGAAGAGGAAATATTTTAGACACCACAGAAAAGAAGACCCAGAATGAACAGCTCTGAATAAAGAGCAGACAGAGAAGAGATGAAGTGAGGAAGATTTTTTTTTAATGAAATGTTATGTATAAAGTAACACTTCTGCCTCCCACCCTTCTCCGCCGACACACAAAATCTTTCACAAAATGCCCACTTTGCAATAGGGTGCTGAGGAAGTGGAGTCACTTGCGATGTGCTTAAAGCTTCCTGCTTTGAGTGTTATGGGGTGAAAGAAAATGTTGCCTGTGAGGTCCTCACCATATGGGTTACTATTTCTCTTCCAAATCAAGGAAGAGAGAAAACACCTTTTATTCCAACATGCCTTTAATTCTCTGCCTACTTCCCTCGGGAAGAGAGTGTTTTTAACCTGAGAATTACTGATTAGATTTCTTATTTCCAGAACTCCGTAATTGTAGCAAAAACAATAAAACAACCAACTGAAAAAATCAAAGCACTGATAAATCAGCTAGTTATTTTGCAGGCTGTTTTGTTTATTTGCTTAATGAAACAATTGTTTTGGTATCAAGAAGACACAACTGAATTGTTCCACAAACCCTCTGTATGTGGGAGGGAGTGGACCAGCAACGGCTGCTGCAAACCCAGTCAAATACCCTTTCCTCTTGGGCATTCTCCATTGTTGGAAGTACTCACATGATAAAATACTGTTTTAAGCAAGATTGCCGGTAAGAGATTTAAGTTATGATGTAATTTGGAAAGAAAGCATCTGGCATTTTAAGTTTTCGTGCCTTTCTTGGAGTATATGCAAATGTTAAGGAAATGAGAAATCAGATTTTATCAGAAATTTGGAAAAATTGGGACATTGCATCTTCTAAAACTGAACTTTGGATTTATTTCCTAAGAATAAGAGCTGCAGAAAAATAAAGAAAAAAATCTGGCTTTTAATTTCTCAATTACAATTTCCAAATATTCCAATAAAATTCAAAGATCTTATAAGGACTTATATGATCTTGATCCCAGTTCCTATCTGACCCATCTTCATCCTCATTCTACCCCTCGGTCTCTGGGCTCTAGCTGCAATGTAGTCCTCAGTGTATCCCAGACATGCCAAGCACCTTCCAGCCTCAGGACCTTTGCACTTGCTTCCCCCTTTAGCGAGATATGTTCACATGTAATTATCTTCCTCATTTTAATTGGGCCTCACCTGAAACAGTGATCAGAAGGACTTCCTTCCACTCTAGATAGTACAGCAGGCTCCAGGTCTTCCTTGGACCTTCCTTCCTTCCTCCAGGTCTTACCCTGCCTTGTCTTCATAACAGTTACCGGTATTTAACTTTGTATTAAATATCTATTCACATTTTCATTGCTTGTTGTCTCTACTAACAGGCAAAAACTTTGTCTTGTTCAGTAATTTTATTCCCAGCTCCTAAAAAAAACATTGCCTTGCACATGCCGGTGCTCAGTAGATACCTGTGGATTGAAAGAATAAAAGATTGACTGACTACAGCCCTCTATTTGCAAATAAACCCTTCATTTTTCAAATCAGTTTATTTGCCAGGCTCTACAATGAAGATGTTTTTCTCAGGAGAATATATATTTACCACCATACTCTGTATGTGTTGACCTCCTCAGAAAGTGAAAGTTGCCTCCCTTTAGGCTAGGGAAATAGAATAGAATTCCAACATTCTTGGAAGATATTAGATGGCAAGTAAGTTTGTGCAGAAACCCGCGAGAGCCAGCCCTACAAACAGACCTGAAATTTGCACATTTTAAATTCCAAAAGAGTGACATGAAAAGCCCTTTGCAAATAGTCTCATCCTTTCTTATAAATATCATAAAATGCACGGAAACCTGGCAATCTATTGTTTTAAGACTCTTTTTTAATCTAATAAAAAAGCTTCTTTTTTTTATAACAGCTTGAGATATAGTTTACATACTATAAAACTTATTCTTTTAAAATATAAAGTTTAGTCACCTATAGGACAATCAGAATTGTATAACCATGACCGCAATCTAACCTTAGAACATTTTCCTCACCCTAAAAGGAAACCCTATGCCATTAGTAGTCACTCCTCATTCCCCTCTGGCAACCACTGATCTGCTTTCTGTCTGTACGGATTTGCCTGTTTTGGACATCATATATGAATATGACTGGTTTGTATGATTGGCTTCTTTCACGAAGTATGAAGTATTCAAGGTACATCCATGTTAAAGGATGTATCAGTACTTTGTTCCTTTTTATTGATTAGTAATATTCCATTGTATGGATATGCCACATTTTTGTTTTTTATTCATTATTGACCAATGTTTGCATTGCTCCCACCTTTTGGCTACTGTGAATAATGCTACTATAAGTATTTATATACCAATTTTTGTGTGGACATATGTTTCCAGTTCTCTTGGTTACATGCCTAGGAGTGAACGGGTTGTATGGGTAACTCTGTGTTTAGTATGTTAGGAAATTGCCTGACGGTTGCCTCAGCAGCTGTCCTGCAGCAATGCACGAGGGCTCCAACTTCTTCACATCCTTGTCAACGCTTGTTATTGTGGCTTTTGAATTCTAGGCATTCCAGAAGGTGTGAAGTAGTATCTCATTGTGGTTTTGATTTGCGTTTAAGTAATACTTGATGGTATTGAACATCTTTTTATGTGCTTATGTATCATTTGTATGTCTTTGGAGAAATGTCTATTCAAATACTTTGCCCATTTTTCAATTGAGTTATTTGACTTTTTATTATTGATTTAAAAGTGTTCTTTATATACCCTGAATACAAGTTCCTTATCAGATAAGTGATTTTCAAACTTTTTCATCCATTCTGTGTGTTGTCTTTTCACTCTTGATCATGCCCTTTGAAGCACAAAATTGTAAATTTTGGTGAAGTCCAATGTATCTTTGTAAAGAATTTTGTCACTTCTATTTTTGTTGTCATATCTAAGAAACCATTGCTTAGTCCAAGGTCACAAAGATCTACCCCTAACATGTTCTTCTTAGAGTTTCATAGGATTAGCATTTATATTTAAGTCACTGATCCATTTTGAGTTAAGTTTTGTATATGCTATGAGGTAGAGGTGCAATTTCATTCTTTTGCCTGTGGATACGCAGATGTTCCAGCAACATTCATTACAAAGACTATTCCCTCCCCATTGGATGGTCTTGGCACCCCGTTGACAACCTCCTGGCCACAGATATAGGGGTTTATTTCTGGACTCTCAATTCTATTCTATTGATCAGTATGTTTATCCTTGTACCAGGACCATGATTTCTCAATTACTTTTACTTTGTAACACATTTCAAAAGTACTTCAACTCTATTATTCTATTTCAAGCCTGCTTCAACTATTCCGGGTCCCCTGTAATTTCATATGAATTTTAGAAAGAGCTATTCAATTTCTGCAAAAAAAAAAAAAAAAAATGGAAGAGGGAATGCATTGAATTGGTAGATCAATTAGAGGACTTTTAACATGTTAACTATTTTAAGTCTTTGGATCCATGAAAATGGGATGTCTTTACACTAACTTATGCTTTCTTTATTTTCTTTCAACAATGTTTTATATTTTTCATCACATAAGTTTTGTATTTCTTTTGTTAAGTTTATTCCTAAGTATTTTATTCTTTTTGATGCTATTGTAAATGGAATTGCTTTTTAATTTCATATTTGGATTATTAATTACTATTGTATAGAAATACAATTAGTTTTTTACTGATATTATATTCTGCAACTGTGCTATAATATTTATTCATCCTAATAGCTTTTAATGGATTTCTACATATTATAGTAGATCATTTAATCCTCAAATAGAGATAGTTTTCTTTCTTTCTCCTTTGTGTTTTTTTTCTATACCTGCTTACCCTGGCTACCACCTGCATACAATGTTGAATAGAAGTGCTGAGATTGGAAATCCTAATCTATTTCTGGTTTTGTAAGAAAATACTCAGTCTTTCATCCTTAAGTATAATATTAGCTGTGAATTTTTCATTTATGAAAAATGCCATTTATCAGGTTGAATGTTATGATCATGAAACAGTGTTGGACATGTCAAATGTTTTTTTCTGTGTCTATTGAGATGATCATGTGGCTTTTGTCCTTCTATTAATATGGTGTATTCCATTGGCTTTCAGATAGTAAACCAACTTTCATTCTTAGGACATATCTTAGTCATAATATATAATCATTTTTATATATTATGTTGCTGGATTTGGTTTGCTAATATTTTGTTGAGTCTATGTACATCTATATTTACAAAAGATATTGGCATGTGGTTGTCTTTTCTTGTGATGTTTTCATCTAGTTTTGGTATCATGGTAATACTGGTCTCATATAAGAAGATGAGAATTGTTTCTTATATTTTTGGAATAGTGTGTGAAGGATTCATGTTAATTTTTTAAAAATATTTGGTAGAATTTACAATTAAAGCCAATGCAGCCTGGACTCTTCTTTCTAGAAAGTGTTTTGATTATTAGTTCAATCTCCTCACTTGTTATAGATCTATTCAGATTTTCTATTTCTTCTTGAGTCAGTTTTAGTAGTTTGTATTTTTGTAGGGATTTTCTCATTCCGTTTAGATTATCTAATTGGTTGGCATACAATTCTTTTTTTTTTTTTAATTAAAGAGCAGCAGCTACTTTAGTGATAGTTTATAGCACTTATGTTTTGGGGAACATGGAATAATATGCTTATTCTTGTTGCTAGCTACCTCTATCCCTCTGGTGGTAACACTGTTAAGCATAATACCAATCACTGACAACTTTGGGACTTCTTTAAGAGCCGGAAATTGAAAATAATTGAACATTAAGGGAAAGGATTGAATCCTACCTCAACAAAAGAGTGAATCATTTTGATCAGATTTACTCTCAATCTATAGTTTTCAAACCCTATTTTTTGAAACATTATATTCAACTGAGCTGCATATTTATGAGATATATTTCACTTTATGAAAACTTTATCTTTATTTATACTTTACATATCATGCCTTTACTCCATTTTAAGTGTACAATTAAATGATTTTCAGTGAATTTACCGAGATGTACAGTTAATCACATACATCAGTTTTAGAGGAATTCCTTTCCCCTATTGAGATGCCTAATTCCACTCCCCAACTACTTTTCAAGCATGTCCCACCCCTCCACAGTGCCCACCACGTCGCTCAGACGTGGGTTTACCCACCACCCCCTCCTCCATTTATAAATGGGCAAAGGAGATGAACAGAAACTTTTCCAAAGAAGACAGAATAATGGCCAGCAAACAAATAAAAAAATGTTCATCATCTCTAATCATCAGGGAAATGCAAATCAAAACCACAATGAGATACCACTTAA
>CAUYRT010076853.1:0-33925 GCA_963574885.1 Lepilemur ruficaudatus
TTTGACAGAGTAGGTTTTTGATTGTAACAAGATAAGTCAACTTGGTAATATATTTTGGGAAATCAGCTCACTACAAATTGTGACTGTAAACATTGTACTGTAAATGCTTTGTAGTTTTCCCCCAATAAAAAAAAAAAAAAGCAATGCTAATCATAAAGATGATTGATGTACTTCAAAATAAAATGGAAACAAAAAAGTGAATGGGGATATAGAAGAAGCAACACTTGCCATTTGCTGATAATGACTGAAGGTAGATTTTTAAGTACATGTGAGTTTTGTACTATTCCATCTATTTTAGCATATGTTTAAATTTTACATTATAAGTTTAAACTGCACGTACCTTTGACTTGGTGATTTTATTTCCAAGAGTTTACAGATACACTAACATCATTGTGAAACATAGATGTAAAAAGAATGGGAAAAAATCTAGAACTAACTTAAATGAGAGGTTGAATCTGGTTGAAAAACTTACAACTGTTATAAAGAATGATGGAAATACATATGTATCACATAGGAAGCTGTCTGTGGCCTACTCACAATGTAGAAAATAAAAGCAGGTTGCAGAAAATCACTTCTCCTAAGCTGGATACAGCAGTCTCTCTTTATCCATGGTTTCACTTTGTGCAGTTTCAGTTACCCACAGTCAACTGTCATCCAGAAACATTAAATGGAAAATTCCAGAAATAAGAAATTCATATGTTTTAAATTGCATGCTGTTCTGAGTAGCGTGATGAAACCTTGCGGTGTCTCCCTCTGTCCTGAGCAGGGTGAGTCACCTTTTTGTCCAGTGTATCCACATCACACAGTATGTATATGTGTAGGAAAAAATATAGCATATATAGAGGGTTCAGTTCTACCTGCAGTTTCAGGCTTCCACTAAGGGTCCTGGAGTGTATCCCCTGTGGATAAGAGGGGACTACTGTATGTGAACTTAGGTCAGTGAGAAATATATAATCATATAAATGTATGTATTTATGCATGTAAATCTGCATATACATGTATATATACACAGCACACATACACATTGGCATAGCCCTATAAAGTTTTTGGAAGAATATGCACCAAATTGATGTCAGTGGCACATTTTATAACATTTTTTTGTTTTGTTTTCGTCATTGCTTATCCATTCACTCATTCATTTAACAGTTATTTAACATCTATGTGCCATGTACTATTACAGCTACTGGGAATTCGCTAATTAAAAGGACAGATATAGGTCACTGTCCTCCTGCAAATATAACCTTTAAGAGACAGATAATATGCCAGATAAATAAGTAAGGATTATAGTGTGTCGAGAGAAAAACCAAGACAAGGAGTGGAAGGGGGAGATTGCTGGAATTTTAAATAGGATGGCCAGGGAAAGCCACACTGAGATTGTGACTTTTAAGTAAAGACCTGAAAGAAGTATGGGAAATAAGAATGGGGACTTTTTTGAGAAGGAGCTATGAAGCAGAGGGAAGAGCAATTTCAAGGTCCTATAGCAGGATCATACCTTCTGAATTTGAGGAACAACTTCAAGAACAGTGTGGCTGAGAGGAGTGGGGGGAAGAGGCATAAGAGATGAATTCAGAGAGGAAACTGGGCAGTCAATCATATAGGGCCTTGCAGAACTTAGTATTTTACATTGAGTGAGGTGGGAAAAGTCGTGAGATGGTTCTTGCTATTTTTGGAATACTAGCTTTGGAGATTTTTCGTTTGAAGTTTTGTTCTGATTTATAAGAAATTTGTACTGTTTTAATATGAAACTATAAAAAGATAATTGCAGTTGTCTTCATTTAATTTGAGAGTCTTATCATTTCCAAAAAAAGGAAAGCATGGCCACCAATTCTCAGTAATTTGTTTGAGAACCAATTAAATCAAACTGAGTCATTTTTAAATACCTATGTGGTTACCTCTAATAATCTTGACTATTCTTCCTTGTAACCACTTGCTGAAACTCATCTCTTCACCTCCCTCTACACCTAATTATATTCTTCCTGTTTGCTCCTCGTAATTCCAGATAACAGAAATACCTGTGTGTGAGCAGAAGATGTTGCTTAGATGAACAGAATTTCATTTTACCAGCAAGTGATTTTTACCAGCCAAGTACTTATAATCTATAAACAATTGTGTCATGCTAGTCATGTGTCTAATGTGTTACTTGAATAGAGTTACATCTCACTGAAGTCCTTCAGTAAGATGACATGGCCTCATCAAGAGAAAAGTGAAATCACATGTGATTTCATCGCCCTCTGATAACGAAGTAGAGCACTGGTTTAATGGCCACCTGGTAGTGTGTTTGCCGCATAGCCCTTGCGAAACCTTATCTAGTGATTGAGTAGTTAAGTGGTGCCATAGACAGCTTTTATTCATGAATCCAGAAAGAAAAGAAAGATTTGTGTTGTTATCAGGTTTTAATTGAAGCATACTTTACTATCTTTTGACTAAGTACCTCATTGCCATTTTCATAATGATTACAACCTTGAGAGGAAACTCTACTGATAACTGCAGGCTGGTAATGAGAAAGCATGCTGTGCTGTAGCTAAATGACAGCTGATATTTTGCCCACAATAATATATAATCCATGAACAGATTAGAATTAAATGGAATCGTCCTGTTTTAAGTAGTGCAAAAGGAGGCCCAGATGCAAACTTGCAATTCAGTGTTGAAATGTAGAGACTTGTCACTCTGTCCTTACGTTTATAGAAATGGCATTATTATTATCTCTTCTCACCTCTGCCAAAAAAAGAAAATAATACTTTTAACCAATGCGCTGCTCTATCAGTTAGGAATTATGTTTGACTGCATACACGACAGAAAAGTCTAAATAACAGTTACTAAAATAAGAGCGAGATCTGTTTTCTTTCAGATTAAAGAGGTCTGGCAGTGGATAGTTCAGGGTTGTATTGAAGCTGCATAGTCAGCAGGGACCTCTGCTTCTTCGATGCCTCTGTTCTGCCGTCCCTAGCAGATAGTTTTCATTGTCAAGGGTTGCGTAATGAGCCAAGATGGCTGCCAGAGTTCTAACCATCACAGCTGTATTCCAACAAAAATAAGGAAGAAGGGGAAGAGGAGTGAAGGACTCACCACCAGCAGAGGCAGCCTCCTTCAAGGAGACTTTCTAAAAGCAGTATCAGAGATTTCCACCTACATCTCACTGGCAATCTTTCGCTACAAGAAAGGATAGTTTACATCAATTTTTAGCTGGGCAAATTACAGCTTTGACATAATAGCAGGGTTTTGTTAGTAATAATAATCATAGTTTACTTCGCTGACCTCTGCAAATATTGAAAATGATGGCTGGGTAGGTAACACGACATGCAGTTGTTTATTCACGAAAGAGTGAGTTTATGCTGTCACTGTTCTCCAAAACATCTTAATTATAAAGGACAGCATGACCGAGGACCTGCTGATTGAAGATTAGATTTAGAGATCAATGTATCCTGGGCTTAGTAATGGATCTCTAATGTTCTTTTTTATTTAATTTCCTTCTTTTATATCCCATCATTTATCCTCCCAAATAATATTTAATTTATGCTTTCTTTGAGGAGACTCGCAATGAAGGTTAGTATACTGAAGCTTTTGCTAATCCTATTGTTAAGAAATGTGTTTAAATTTGTTGAGTCTTTGTGAACTTACATGACCCTCAGAAACCACCGACTCCTGACAAACACACATACATATACATAATATCTCAAAGAACAGAACTTTATCAGGATAGCTTGGGAAACATTGACTTAAGTCTTAGAGTAACTTCCTTGTGCTTCGTTGTTGTGAAAATGTTGTCACCAGAAAGATCATTTTGAATACATGATAACTTTTTCTAAAGTCTTTGTATAAGAGGTATAATATAAACACCAATTTACGGGGGAACTATACTAAGCTTACTTTGAGATTAGTAGATCAATCTTTTTTCTTTTCTTTTGAAGAACTACAAAATGGAAATATTTATCCAATAGTTATCTTCATCTATGCTCCTTTGTATCTCAGTTTTTATTTATTTTATTTTTATTTTTTTATTTCAGCATATTAACGGGGGTACAGATGTTTAGGTTACATATATTGCCTTTGCCCCAACAGAGCCAGAGTTTCCAGCATGTCCATCCCCCAGACGGTGCACACCGCACCCATTAGGTGTGAAGACACCCATCCACCCTCCCCCCTCCCACCTACCTGACATCCAATGAATGTCACTACTATATGTGCACATAAGTGTTGATAGTTAATATCAATTTGATGGTTAGTACATGTAGTGCTTGTTTTTCCATTCTTGTGATGCTTCACTTAGTAGAACGGGCTCCAGCTCTATTCACGATAATACAATAGGTGCTAGATCACCATTGTTTTTTGTAGCTGAGTAGAACTCCATGATATACAAATACCACATGTTATTAATCAGTTTTGAACACAGCAAACCTTCCCTTGCCAAGCCATGGTAGCTTTGGCAAAGAAAATACCCCTAGCAGGATGTGTAAAATAAGAGTCCCCGGTATTTGTGAGCCACCCTCTTCATTCTTCCATTTCTCTATTATTTGCTTCTCCAACTTCACTTAGTGTAGTTTGGGTTTCAAGTTAAAGTTCTAAGTGGATCCCTGTAAGTTTTATTACAAGGAATTTCAGATAATAGCAGACAAACAAAATGCAAGTCAGGTAATCCATCCTCTCATTTAAAAAAAAAAATTTATTGGATGCCTATTATGGGCAAAGCATAGTTCTGTGCATAGTGTTAAATGTTTGTAAAAGAATTGGAAATAATTATTTGGCTAAGCTGTTTCTCTAGCTGTAGTTATGTATTTTTTAGTCCTCCAGCTCTAATGGTGAACTGTAACTTAATATGTAGTAGTAAATAAATATCTAATGGGATAATTAAATCTCAATAGGGACATAATTGCTGAACAGCATTCAAAAGCTTTAGCGACATCAGAACTCCAGCTCATTTAATCAAGGAAGTTTTATTATGTGCATAGACAGTTTGCATTCTCTCTCTAAAGGATGATCTTTACAGCACCTATTTTCTGTAACAGTTACATCAGGATTTATTTGTAGCACAATATGCTTAGTTACAATAGTCTTGAGAGTTATAATCCTTTTAAGCGCTCCCTACTCTTGAAAGCATTTTCAAACACTTTGAGCATGTGACTACCTAAGCCCCAAGTGTGATTTAATCCTCAGTGTTGCGGGTTACTCTTGAAGCTGAGCTTCCTCTGAGAAAAGTTAAAGTATATGTTGATTTTGTATGTTTTTAACGTTTATATGGGATGACAGGAAATGGAAATGGTTGATTATTCTGTCACCTGTAACACTGTAGTATGCCAAAATTATGCATCTGCTTTAACGGAAAGCCTATATGCATAGACAAAGATACAGTTTTTTTAAATAATCAAGTTCCATGATTTCAGAATCTAGACTTTTAAATCTAGCAAAGCTTCAATCAAACGTTAGCATTCATTTGATTTTTTTTTTAAGTTGGCAAAATTTAATCTTATCTGTAATTAAATCACAATTAGGCTTTAATTATTCTAATTAAAGATTTGTATAATTTCCTTATGATAGTCTCCCCTGTAGCTTGTTTTAAATTAAATCTACTGGAAATAAGTAATTTCCTCTGATGTTTGTCCAAGTTTCTGAGTCTCAGATTTGGAACACTTCAACCATTTTTTTTTAATGAGACCATTCAATTAGTTTTTATTTTTGTCTAGCTTTTAATACTTCTGGAAATGCTTCAAAAGAAAAATCAACATTTATTAGCACCTCCTAGTTTGCCTATTCATAAAATCTCAGTAACTATTTCCATTTAAAATAAAACTGAAGAGCCTGAACAAAACACACACACACAACTCTGCATACATATGGATCATTGAGCAGAAGTGTCAGAGTTGGAAATCTTATGGCAATATGCAAGTTGTATCTTCTTGACTCAGAGAATATGCAGGACCCCAATGTGTATTGCATGTATACTCTTCCTCGTGAAGCTTTTTAAAAAGTGGGAGGACTCTTTTTTGTTTTTTGGAGTTATAGACTTTTTTCCCACTTCTTTTCCCTTCCAATAGTTGTGTGTGTATACGTGTGTGTGTTAGAAGATCAATAATCCATAGTCATCCATACTCAAAATGTTAATGTGCAAAGTATACCTTGGGGAAAGTCCCCCCAGTTTTATCTGAAAGATTATTTCTAATTGGAAGAAGAATCCTTTTAAGTGTAACAGTTCTTTTCTTTAGATGTATATATTGTTGTAATGTGTATCCCTCAGCTATAAGCGTTTAGGCCTGGTGAGAGTAAGAGCTTTTCTGGATATCTCTGGCTAATCCTGGATTAAGCCTAATAGCATTTTCATTTCTACCCTATTTTGAGAAAAAGAGTTTTCATCAAAACCAATGTAATTATCTTTTCAAGGACATATAAGTGTTTAGAAAAAGTAATATTTCTCTATTTGAAAATTTCAAAGTTACGGAGTGAAATGCAATTCTTTGGTATGAGAGTGAGAAGAGTGACTAGACGAACTAAACAGGTAGCTCTAATTTTCTAATGTTTACAATGAAGGCTTATAAAGGAAAGGATAGAAATTAATTATAAGCAAAGGAAATGTACAGCTTTGTAATATTGATTGAATTTTGAGTTTATTGCTTTTAATTAGTATTACACTGGTGAAACAGAAATGCAACTGAGTAAAGGTGAACAAAGAATTAAACTCAGTCTGACGCAAATCACAATTTAAATATGAAAAAGTTAAATTTATAAAGCTCTTTTCCTAGATGGACTAGGCAAGATATAGTATTGTAAGAACTGATACTATAATAATATGGGTGTATAATATATATTATATATATAATATATAACTGATAATATAGGTGTATTTGTCCAGCCTCTCGCTCCTGCCAATTTCTGGTAGGACTCTGCTTTTCTAGTTGAAGATATAATCAGTAACCTAGGTTGGACCAATCATGGTATCCAATCCCTTGGGCAGAACTGGTCCAGGGAAAGGTAAAAGACCAAACATGCTGAAATCTGAATTCTTCCTTGCAATTTTTCTAACCAGAGTTTGCAGGAAAGAGCCCTGCATGGAGGAAGCAGGCTTTGAACTCAGGCAGTCTAAGTTCAAACTCTTAGACACTCAACCACTATAAAATATTGCTTCTCAGTAGGAAATAATCAAGTTATCACACAGAGATAAACAGAAATAAGACACATAGAAAGTCTTTACTCTGTTTATTGTCCTGGTTCCCCATTAGTTCTGGTCTCACCCCTTTTCCTCTCTGATTAGGTGATTCAATAAATTACACTAATTCCATCAAAAGCACTTTTGATTCTATTTAAGCATGTGTTTTATATTTTGTTTAGCTTAAGTAAGTTTGAATTATGGTTCTATTCTTAAAACCAAAGCCTCCTGAAAAATACTCTGGTAAGAAAGGAGAAACTAGATCACACATGAGGCAGACATATTAATATTATGGTAGGAGGACTTAGCCAGGAAAATATTTAAAAATATCATAGGAAAATGTGCTGATCAGGAAACCCTGATCAAGAATTAGTTCCACCATTAATGAGATATGATCTTGAGAAATCACATGTCCTTTGTAGTTCTCAGTTCGCCATCTGTAAAGAGACTGGACTAACTGATTTCAAGGGTTGTTTCAGTTCTTCACTTCTGTGAATTTAAATTGTACACAGAAAAGACAAATGGCTTAGGGTGATGGATGGAGAATCCCAGAGAGACAGATGAAAATGACCTAGAAAAAAATGCAGTTGAGAGCGAAGGCAAAGTGGATCTGGGGACTACTGGGAGAAAGAAGGAAGATAGAATAAAAAACGAGCTGATGAGGACATCTCTAGACTGAGTGGGACAAGGTGCTGCTGATTTATGGAGCAAAGAAACAATAGGTAAGATGTAACTGACTTGTGGAACACAGAAACAAAAGGGGAAAAAGAATAAGGCTAAGATTAAACATAAAACGAAGGCTGAGAATGAGACTGATAGGTAGGAAAAGATTAAAAAAGAGAAAAGAGAACCTATATTGCCATGAGATTGGATGGAGCTTAGTCTGAATCTAAGCGAGATTGGTTAGGGATGTGGTAAGATGAAGGTGATAATTGGACAGAGAAGAGAAGAGATTGGGTATAGCTCTGTGAAAAATAATGGGAAAGAAAAGAGAGTCATTCTAAGCTTAACTGTGTATAAATTATATAAAGCAAGCATCTGAAAGAAGCAGAATGAGAGAAATAATTTTTCAGTCCCCCTTGTAAAATGCTTACTAGCATTGCATAACTGAAGAAGCTATCATCAAAAAAGGGATTAGGATTCCAGATGCTTCTAAAATACAGGTGTCAGTAATTTGTATTTACAAATTGTATATCGTAGATGGCACATAAATTGCTCGAGTTAATCATTTCCACCTGCTGTCGTCCCTACCATAGAAGACATAAATAATCCATCAAGACCTTCTTTCTTACTAATCATGGGTGAAGCCTTCTGAAGACAATGCTCCAAACAGGCATTACTAGTTGATCAGGAGTTGTCACTGGTTAAAAGCTATTTGCCATCTTACCACACTATCCATGAAGGTTATGTGTTAAGTAGCTTAGATCATTTAGATGTATTAATTCTTTGTGTTATTGCTAAAAATTGAAGGAAAAGACTAATGGGTGTAAGAACTCAAAAGAGGGGCTTTTTCTATCTAATGAATTGTAGATTTCTCTCTTACTTTCCATGTTGTCATCCATGCCATTTAGAGTAACTTTTGGGAATCAAAATTATTTATTTACTTAAACTTAGAAAGAAGAATGTGAATTGGACAGCCTACAGAAGCTAAATACTATACAAGACTGGAAGTCATATTGAAGAAACTATTAATAGAATTATTATTTATTATGCATTTTGAATAAAAAAATGAAGGTCCCTCAACTTTACTGTTGGGATTATAAGTAACACACTTTTACAAAGAGTAGGTTTTTGGATAGCTGTGACACTGTGCTAAGTACCATGTAGATACATAGTTACATTTCCCAGGAAAGCCTAAAGATGCTTTTGATCTGCCTAAATCTTGATACATGTCTGTGAATTCTGCCTGCTTTAATATTAATAACTAACCTCTTTCTACTATGATAATATTCATGAACCCCCCAAATGGTGATATAAACGTATTTTTTTTACATAAACAGATATTTTGAATAAGTAATCTTTATTCTATGAATTAAATCATGAGAATGATGATTTAATAATCCAATTGATTTTTATTTGAACAACATACTATCCATCTTTATAAGTTAGGTGATAAACCCATACTTAAGAAGCTAGCTACACTCATCTGGGGATAGGAAATTTTCTATTTAGATCTTCCTTATACATCTTTCCTGCTTTTAAAAAATGTTTTCAACTATTTTGAAAATATTTAAACATGATTAATGCAAATACCCAATATTTATTAAGCCATTAACTCTATGATTCTCTGCCCAAACTGGACATTGAAGCACCTGTATGCTTTTAAAGTTTACTTTTATGTGGGAACCCGCCCCCCCCAGAGATTCTGATTTAATTAGTGTGGGGCAAGGCTTGGACTTTTTTGTTTGTTTTTAATGTGCTTTACATGACTCTAAGGAAACAAGTGTTGGGAAATACTCAGCTAACTATTTATTGATCCTTA
The DNA here is from genome assembly GCA_963574885.1 of Lepilemur ruficaudatus. Lineage (NCBI taxonomy): Eukaryota > Metazoa > Chordata > Mammalia > Primates > Lepilemuridae > Lepilemur > Lepilemur ruficaudatus. The sequence continues at coordinate 9,618 of CAUYRT010076853.1, forward strand.
CAATAACACTTGAAAATAGCAAGATAAATTTAATTATTTTTTCAAAATAAGGAAATAAAATGTAACACTGAATTATTGTGTTCTTCTTAGGGTCAAAAATTAGTCTTAACGCCTCCTTGAATATTACTCCAATTTGAACTTTAAGAATAAAATAATATCATTAGTTTTTTTAATCTTTTAGGCAATTTATGTTACATAGATAACTGCTAAAAATTATAGTAATTAAAAAACTTCAGCTTATAGAGAAATAGCATAACAAATGGTACTTAAAAATCTAAACAAAAGAATAAGGTTAAAAACAAAGTTTGTGTTCCTTTTTTCATTTTGGTCTGTTTTGTCTTAGTGTGTTATTCTGCATTAACAGAAATTAATGGAATCCTGTTGTCATCAATTACAGGAATGATGAAAATTGACATGTGCTAAAGACTTTTCAAGAATTTGAGAAATTGCTAGCTTTAAAAAGTATAAAGAATAAGACAAGAGGCTTCTATTTTAGTCTTACCATTTTCTCAATGTTTAAAAATAATTAACTTGGGGGATATGACTTAATTGGTAGAATTAAGGCTATATACCAAATATCAAATACAAGTTCTTTACATCTAATATAAGCAAGGCATGAATATCAAAATTAAAAATTTTAGGTAGCTTTTTCCCCCAATTATAAATAAGAGAATGAATATTTTGGAGATTCAGATATGAGTCTTGCTTTTAGTCAATTGCAATGATCTGAAAGGTCATGTTCAGTATTAGGATGATCTCATTCATAATTATTCAGATGTTTTTGTCGAATATCTTAAAGTGCTTTGACTTTCATATGCTTATAATCAACAATATGGACAAGATATTTCAATTTATATGTAAGGTGTTCATAGGAGTTAATATCCTTGAAACTTTTGGATAAACATTTATATTTTCTACTGCTATGACTAGGAGTGAATCCTAGATGAAATGTCTCAGGGGTAAGTAGAGAAAATGAATTCACTCTTATCTTATTAGATATTATATGAAAGAAGATTCTTTGCTCACAATAAACTTTTTAATATAACAGTAAGACAAGTAATTATAATTTATATTTTTAAAAATTTATCTATAAAATTCAAAATGACGATACCTTCCAGGCATGTTAATTTTCTACTTGTTGTCAAACTTACCTGTGTGATTATTTTCCATTTTACATACAAATAGAAGACCAGCAAGTATCTCCAATTGCAATGTCAGATTGACCTTTTACATATTAAAAAAATTAGTTTAATTATCTTTAGTAACTATTTCTAGTGTGTCTTAGGTGTTTATAAAGAAAATATCAGTTTGCCAAGACCTTTGTTCATAATAAGCAATTACTATGTGTATCCGTGTGTGTACTTCATATATATGTGATTACGTATGTATGTAATTACAGACATACATACACAAGACATACAGACATATATACACATATATGTACACATATATATAGTTTCCTCATATATATGGACACATATATACACACACACACACATATATATATATTATTCCCCCTTTCCAATGTCATTTTTAGCCTAAAATGCTGGAGTGGAAGAGCAATGGCTTTGGCTTCAGTACCACTGTAACCATTACCAACTTTGTGAATCCATTCTGTATTTATTTCCAAAAATATTGACAGATTTGTCTGAGTAAAATTGAGCAACATGTAGAAACTGTGTTTCTTCTTTCCTGTACTATATTCTCTATTATTTAAAAACAACCACTTAGGGGGAAAAATAAACTTGCTAACAAGGCATATGAAAGACACAAAGTCCCAGTGTCTTGATCCCAGCTGGAGCAGCCATGCAGGCATGGCTGAGAGCTTGTTTGAAATGCGCAACCTCAGACTCATCCCCAGACTAGCACAAATCAAAATTTAAAGTTCAACAAGATTCCCTTATTTATATGCATTTTATTGTTAAGGTAGCATTCCTCTTAATTTTTCTTTCTTCACCTAAGACATTTAGTGGAAATATTTTTAAAACATTGCTGTATCATGAGTTATAAAGCCAATTAATACCTGTATTGGAGAAGTCACTCCTCTAGCATTTCATTGACATAAAATATCCAGGAAAAAAATACCCAGTGGTAACAAAAATATTTTGAACAGTGTTTCACAAACTGAGTTCCATGGTTCAATTGGTTCTCAATGTGTTGCTCTTCAGGTTCCTTAAGTGTTTCAGGGCCAAATAATTTTGTAAAACATAACAATATATACTCCACTTAGAGTTTTACAGAACATTCTCTGAAATCCTATAAGAAACAAATCTGTTTCATCCCATGTCTCTCAAATATATTAAACTTAGAATCATCTTAGACCTGCTGACTATAGATTACCAAGTGTTGCATTACAGAATTGGAAGTACAGTTGGTAAAACCATTGTGGAAGGATTAAATTTTGAAAAGTTGTGTACATAAAGACAAAGAAACTTGCAGTTATTATACATGCTCTGATAATGGAATGAGCCAGTCATAGTATCAGAGTGGAACTTCAAGTAGAATTTGATTTAGACGCATATTACTATTATCTAATTATTATTGGGGGTTGGGAAACTAACAGAATCAACAAGATACAGAGCCTCCTTAGTATTAACTCAGGAACTGTTAAAAAATTTTCTGGATGAGGATTTTATGTGTGCCTAGTACATTATATATCAAAGAGAAAATAGGTATTCAGATATTTAGAGATGAGAAACTCCATTCTCAGAAAAAATTAATTTGTTGAAAGGTATAGAATTGGGAAGTGACAACCTAAATTAAAAAATCAGGCCTGTCTTCTCTCTCAATTATTAGATAGGTAGATACAACTATAGATATATTGATATATATCTATATGTTGTATATATATTGATTGCCTAGTAAAGTGAGGTCTATGGAAACTTTGAGTTCCATACTTTCTTCAATATTTCTTTTTCCTCTCTTTAAATGAAAAGATATGGATTACTTTCTTTTCAACAAATCATTTAGTTGATGCAGTATAACATGGTTAAATAAAATAAAGAAAATGGACTTTAGACTGAGAGATTTTGGTTCAAAACTCAGTAGCTCTGTGACTGTAGGATCTGAATTTATTTCTTCCATAAAAGGAGTATACAGTAACAAATCCCATTTGCCGTATTATTGGGAATATTGATTAAATGAGGTGATGTAAAGTGACAGGCACATACTCGGCACTCAGGACCTGCTGATTGCCTTTCACTTCCTTTGCGGAACATTTCTTATAAAAATGTATTTTCAATATTACAAAAGAAAGTCATCTGGATTAAATTTATCTGGCTGCTATTTGCATTCATTTTACTGATGTTCACAGTTAGTAAACTAAATAATTACGATCCCTGATCCTCCAGAATGGTAATTATATAACATCTATATTTGTGATCTGAAACATTTACTAATATATATATTATACCCTTTATTCAAAACAGGAATGGCATGTCACACCACATACCTCTAAACTTTCTTTTGGACCAGACATTGGCGACAGACTGCCCTGCTCCCCAGTTTGAGATGAGGAGATACAAGATCAGGCAGTAGATATAACACTAAATTTGATTATATCTCATTAATGACACACTTAAAGGTCAAATAGTAAATTCTTAATTTAACTTCCTATCTTCCTGGAAAGGACAAATAGCTTTATAGATGCCTCAGGTAGCAGCAGTTCTCTGCAAACAAGGGAAAAAAAAAGGGTTCACATTTTGTTTTCAGTGTTTAAAGAGGAGGGTCGCAGGGCATGAGAATAATGGGCCTAGGAAATACATTGGGAGTCCATGTTTCAGTTGTTATCCTGCAATTTAAAACACTATCCCAAAACCAAAGTTTTGGTAATACCATATAATAACAGTAACTACATCACTTATCGTTTACTGATATTTTTATTGAGGTTTGTAGCTCATGATTTTACATGTGATTGTACAGAGCATTTTAAGGGGGAAAAAAAGGATGAAAAGGTTATACAAGGGAAAAAAATTCAATAGCTTGAAATCTGGTAGGTGTATATGGTAAGAATAATGCCATGTGTAAATATGTGAGAATCCTAAGAGACCAATGCTGCAATAGCTTTATTGTTGATTCCAAAAAGTGATTTTTCTTATCAGTAAGGAATAGCATAATTAGTTGTTAGTTTTAAAATAAACTAATTTTTTTAGAAAGGTATATCTTGAATTAGATTTAATGCTTGGCAAGGAGGAAAACAGTATGGATAAACTTCCAAATTATCTATCCACTTGCAATGCCTTCACAGAAGCCAGATGAAGGGAAATCAACCTGACTCTACAAATCTTGATTTTATAGTTCACAGATGAGTGTTAAAATATACAAACAAATGACACTTTATTAATGAACACATTTTGATTGTCTACAGCTGTTTTAAGACATACCAGCTTTTATTACGCAGGATGGTAAAGGAAACCTTTATTCTCAAATGAGATATGAAAATCAACTTTAAATGTTTTCTTCCTCATCTTTCTTAATTCAAAATGTCATTCAAAACATAAGCCATTGTGACAATTTGAAATTCAGGGCATTAAAAAATACTCTAGAGGATTAGGCAGTGATTAGCCCAAGAGACACTCTATCCTAGTCACTGTATCCTGAGTACAACCTTAAAGACCTCTACCCACTGTTAAAGAATTGGTGACACTGACTAATTTTGTCAAGTATCTTTTGAGATCAATAAATGTATTATTTCACTTCAAATTCAGGATCATTTTGCCTGTTGTGCATTCAGAAGAATCAGAGGAAGTTTTAAACTTTAAAAAGCTATTTTAAATCTAGATTTTAAATATATTTCCTTGCCAATCTAGTGTGAAATGTTGCAGTCTTGGGCCACGGAGACAAACCTAACTCCTTTAAATTTGAAATCTTCTGATTTTGGACTAACTGTAAATCTTCAGTAACCTCTCCCAGAGATCAAAGAATGGAGCATCCTCATTTAAAGATTTTTCAATCTGAATGATAATGTTTAAATTATATCTTTAGAAGTCTGCTTTACTTTTCTTCCAAGCTCTTTGTTTTAGCATTCTAGGATGAATGGTGCATTGAGAATACTTTTAGACATGTTTGAATTATGGAGTACTTTGATAACCCACGATTTATGAATTGACTACAATAATTGAAGAGAGGACTTGAGAGTAATATTTTCAGCAGTGTGTTATTTGCTCATTCTCAGTGTTATATTGATATATATAATGAATTATCCTGTAACATGAATATCACTTGGTTATTAATTATTTTGTACAATTTACATAATTCAATGTAATAATTTAATGTTTATTAGAAAGATTCATAATAGAGCTCTAAAGGGTACAAAGCTACTAGTAGCATTAACTGTGTTGGTGCACAAGAGTCAGCAGATTAGAAACTAAAGGTGAATTTAGGCAAAATACTTATATTCAAGAAACATTTTAAACATACTTTTATATCCTTTAGACAGGGTATAACTAGGCAAGGGATATCTAAAGAGTGTTAAAAGTATTTCGTGTTTTCTGTGGAATTAGCAGGATGAAATTATAGGAAAACTCCAGTTTTATTTTTTTGAACACATCAGTAGCATTTGGTACAGTGTATGGATTTTTATCGCTATAAATGATTTCGTTATTTCTTCCTGGGAAACGTTTCTCTGTAACTCTAATTTAGGCCACCTCACCATAAATTTGCCATCTTTGTTGGTCCTGCTCTTCTTCTGTTCATATTGTGGTTGAAGAGACTTGTTTATACCAATAGAGGTTTTATCATGTATAATCTTCCTTAACTTCTTTACATAAATCAACGTTCTTTCCCATGCCTTCTTAAAAATCATGGTTTGCATTTACCATTGAAATGTTCTAATGGGACACAAATCATTAATGAGAAAAATGTACCTGACATACTATTAAGACAGAGAAAGAAACATCAAAACAGTTAAAATCAAGACATTTGGATAGTAATTTAAACTACTAGATGTGAAAGAAGTGCTGATTTGTTCCTTTTTATAAAAAAAGAAGACATACCAATAACTTTCTTTCAAATGGCAATATGCAAAACCATATTAACTACCTCATTTCTTACAAAAATCACCAGGTTTGTAATATTGTAAACAAGCTGTTTCCTCTGCAAGCTGTAAGTAAAAGGAATAAGAGGGTGTAAGTATATGTACAGGTAAAAGTTAAAAATTGATTTCCCTTTTAAACCAAAGAGGAAATAATCAGGGTTAATTAGTAAATAGGAAAGTTTCCTCCTGTGGCCTAATCAGGAAAGAAGCAGCTACCAACACTTTTTAATTTCTACTAGTCTACAAATGAAAATTTAGATGTTTAATAATATTTTTCAGATGGTTTAAGAAAGACTTATTTGCTGATTACAAAACTGAATTTCTTTTGGGATACATTGAATAAATTTTATGAGCTCAGAGAAGCTTATGTAGAATTCATTTGCACAAAAATACCTGCATAAGCTATTTTGCAATGTTGCTACTTTGCTTTTGTGACTCCATCTTCCTAACTAATTTATTGATCTGCAGGAATCTAACATAAGATTTCAAAGTATTAGGAATGCATAGTGAATATGTGGTAAGTTATAATTATGAATTACTTCAAATGAACTAAGTAAATCTTAATATCTTGATCTAGAATGTACTGGAAAGTTCATATATTAGTATTTTATTTCAATATTTTTGTTAGAGAAGAAAGGACCGTCGTGCCAACATCTTCAGATTTGCTCAAAACCAAATTAGGGTTTAGGTTCTTTTTCAAACTCTCTAAATTTCAATTGACATGCATCATAGTCCTCCAGCATTTATCTTTTTTTCCAAAACATTCTAATCAGTAGCACTTTGGTACAATACTGATGGATAACTTCTAAAAACTAATTATTCTTTCATTAATAGGGGATGGTTACAGATTAGTTCAGAGTTGATATTTAGGTAATCCAGAAACTCTTTCTTCTTTCTTTTGGTCTCCTACAGTAATGCAGAAAGTCAAGTCATTAGGATTTTTAATGTCATTCTTTGAGCAAACCAGTCAGTGGATCTGGACATGTGTGGAGGAAAAAGCTGAAGATATTGCCTACAAGTATGTGGATCTTTCATAAATGTTACTCATCCCCTTATATGTTTATCTCCATTATCACGAAAAGTTTTGTCACACCAACTAAATTAATATTAGAGCATTTAAAAACTTAAATCTTAAAGATCTTTTCATTCATATGTCAACATTTTTAGATTATAATGGAGATTTTTAAAATACAGATAATAAACTATAATAGAGTCATAGATTTTTTTTTTACAGGAAGTTAAGGGTAGTTCCATTATGTGCTGTTGATTATGTATTTTTTCCAATTATTTTTACGTGAAGATAATTGTCCTCATGCCAGTTTTGTCATTATGATTATTTTAGCATCGTAATTTATTATTCAGTGCCAACATGTTCATTTATAATAGAGTGGAGTGAGGAATTCCCATAAAATTTAATTGGAGTTATAACCTATTTCTCCGTCACAATATATGGATTTTGTTACAAATATGATCCATTAGGAACAAAGGCTGTGCAACAATCCATCAGTTTCAGAATCAACTAAACATGAAGTCCATTAGCAAGCGTCCTGACAAAGTATCATGTGAACTAGACTTTAAAGAGGAAGAAAAAAATCCAAGCGTAAAATGTTATAAAAATATTATTTTACTAAGAAGTAATAATCGCTTTGTTTCATTGGCATTACTTTTACTTCCAGCTGGCTAAGTAAGGTATTATGTATGTATAGAGTGTCTGGTCAATGGAAATTTATGTCTTATTGGAAAATCAGATAAACACATCAAAAATACGTAGATAAGTAGGTCAGAAATGTCACAGGGTATTGAAACAAATGGAGTCAACAAAAGGTAGGAGAAAGAAGAAAAATTTAGAAATTATTAATTCATCAATAGCTCTACATGAAAATGCATGTAAAGAAAAAAGATTCAAGTTCAGGAATTCAACCCTTGCTAGTGTAAACAAGACTAAATGAATATGTGTTAGATTTTCACAGATTTCTGTTGAAATGTATGTATAATTAAGTCCTTTATCTATTGTTTTTTCATTATAGTTACATAAAACTTGGTGGAACAATCTCTCCCTGTGAAAATCTTTGGGATTTTAAGTCTCTCTGAAAGCAAACCAGTTATCATGTATGAGAGTTCAAAAATCTCACCCTTTCATCTTGATGCAAGAGCTTAGTACTAGTAACTGATAGTACTGAATGTTCTTTTGCACCAGTATATGTGGTCAAGTCATCTTTTTTCAACTTGGTCTATATAGTGCTGGGGCGGCTACCTGCTTCAAATTGCCATATAATCAAACACAAAAGATAACGGGCAGCGAGGTAGCAATCAGAAAATCAGCAAGCTGAATTGAGGTAGTTTCCTCATTTTTCTATGAAACAGCTTCTTACTGACAGTCACTTTCATATAGATTACCGTTGACTAAGCGCTCATAATCCACAGATATTTGTATTTCTGAAGTTACCTGAAACATGCCTAAAAAGGGTTCTATTATTGACAAATGTATTCTGTGCATCAGGTGGGTTAAATGCCTTTCAGGTGCTAATAATTGTCATAGTGTGGTGAGAGAAAAACCTAATTACCATTAAAGCTTGTGGTTCTCCAATTTAAAGAAAATCTGTAGACTTAAAAAAAAAAAAGTCAATTGATTTAAAAGGAGTGATACATAAAAATATTTTGAGGTGATATGATTGAAGGTTATGATGTACTCTGGCCCAGCACAATTTTTTTTGGCCATATGTTTTTAAATTACATATAAATTACCGACCCTCTCTAAACTATATCTTCTCATATTGATTTAAGGTATTCATTTATAGATGAGTGGTGTTTGGATATTTGAAAAAGGAAAACCCCAAGATAAAACACTACAAGAGAAATTATAATTTGGCAAATTGATTTTAGCTTTGTCTTAAGAGGGGCTCCATGCTTGGACATGGCTGCAAAGAATCTGCAGTAATTAAAGATCTAGAAAGCTTCTTCGAAAGGACTTTTTCCCCTACCATTTCTCCCATATATAGGATTAAAAAAATTATGACAAAAAATGTCTTACACTATATTTATAAAATGGATATTCTCTTTGCCATGATCCCTGCGTCTTTTAGACATTTAAGTGAATGTAAGTTTCTAACATCAAAATGGAACTTAAAAAGTAGGAAAAAATTTGACTCTCCCACCCAAATTTGTTATTTCTATCTCTGATTGAGTCTGGCTATTAAAATAAGCATGGTGACTACAGCTGGTTCATAAATAAAATAAGCACATAGTAACATATGTTAACCTGCTCGATAGTAAGTTACACATCTTATTTCAGCCAACATAAACATGCTCATCCAATTTTTCTGGTTTACTTTGTCTGCAAAAACTACATAATTTTGTGCTTAGGTTATTCATCTAGGCAGACTGATTTCTTTTGCATGGCTCATTTGAGCCACAGAGGATTAGATAAGTTTATATATACTGAAAGCAGAAGGAAAGAAAGGCGAGAAAAATGAGAATAATTAATCATATAGTACATACATCAATACAATATCTTCTAAATCTCAATCAGTTGTTTATTGGTTGGCAAACAAGTTTCACTTTTACAACAAATATTAGTAATGAGGTCATCCAACTTTGAGACCATACAAAATGGATCATAAATTTAAAAAAAAATTTTATGTGCTGCTAATTTATCTCTTGTATTCCTACATTACTTAAAATCCTGTCAAATAAATAAATTTTCCTGTTAATAAAAAGAAGGCTTTAAAAAAAATCACTTCAAAATAATTTGACCTTTCAATTCTTACTATGAAGGAGTGAATTTCCTCTAAAAATTGGTGCAGGTGCCCACTTGGGGATCAGACTGAGCATTCAGCACTTTAACGCCTATGGAATACCGTTTTTCACATGCAGAAGCCCCGCTAGTCCTATAGACACCTCTTTACTTCTAGAATCTTAGCTACTGTCTTGGTGATGAACTGCTTGCCAAATATGCGTTGCAGTACCACAGGTGTGCCCTGTAAACATAAAAGTTTTGTCCTGCTCTAATTTGTAAAAATGCTGTTGGAAATAGATTCTGACTAAATAAAGATATATAGTGAGGGAAGGAAGTCTAATTTTATTTATTTTATTTTTTGTAAAAAATAATTTGTTTGCATTACTAGAAAATGATTCTTATAAAGTGATAGTTTCGCTTATTTATTTATTTATTTATTTTTTGCCAGGCAAAACTTTAAAGGAAAAAAAAAGGCCGAAAAAGAAAACAAAAAGAAAAAATAAATGAAAGATAAACAGAGAGAGAAGAATAGAAAAGAGAAAAGAAAATTAAAAAAAGAGGAAAAGAAGGTAACTTTGCTCTTTTACTGGTAGACAAACTTGCAAGACCAGCACGAAAGAAAAAGAAAACAACTTTTTTTTTTTTTTTCCACTACATTAACAGGACTCAAATTCTGGAGGAACAGAAAGCAGACTATATGTGCAATGCTAGTATCTGTACATTACATAGAAATTGATCAATTGTTTTCTGCCATTAGTTTTATCATCAGTTAATACAGCAAATCATAAAATATGCATTTAGCATATAATTCTAGAATTCCCCTCCATTTCATTATTAATTTTGTTGTTTTATTGTGTTTTCCACAGCTATTCCAGCTGTAGTGAATTCATGTTGTAAGTGACAAAAAAACCACTATGTGATAGAGTTTTGCTTTGCTTTTTATGTTTGTTTGTGCAGCACTCCCATCTAGATGCAGCATTGTTACTAAATTCAAACAATTGTTCTGGCCTTGTAAAAAGCAGGTCCTTGTAATTATAGTAACAGAGCATCAGAGATGTTAAAACAAACACAACATAATTCAACAAGGCCACAATGAGTGCCATTTTCTTCATATCTCGTTCATTAACATAATGAAGTCTCCATCTGAGGGGGAGAGGATGGGGCACAGGGGAACTTCAGCAGTTATCTTTCTCCCCTGGGCTGACCTAAAAATCCCATTTAAAAAAAAAAAAAAAGAAAGTCTGAGAGTTTGTGTTTGTCTTTCGAGAACAGCATAAAGATTTAGGAGTACACACATTACCACTGCTTATATCAACTCAGAACAGTCAACGAGGTGTTAGCAGTTTTGTTTTAAATTTTTGTGTCATCTTCTATAGACTAGTGACCAAATGAGCAGGTCCTTTTGAACTTCCCTCCGGAGGGGTCCCATCTTTGTTTGGAGGAACTATAAACCCATCACTGCTGCCACGACCTAGCTGGTAGTAAGTGTGCAGCTGATGGATGTGGTTTCTGGAGCCTAGGTTTGGCATGCTTTTGTAGTAAACATCTTCGGCATCACCACATTTGGCCGGTGGGGGTTCGGTCTGGGTGCTGGTGGTAACACTCTCGGTGGCGGCCACACCAGCCAGTGCCGGCATGCTGGTATACAGAGAGTCCCTGTGGGGTGACTGGAGATCTTCTGTGTGCTCGTTGGTTAGCAAAGGGAAAAAGCTCTCGCTGTGGTCTTGGGGGATCCGCCTTCTGGTATAATGGTGTGGCTGGTGGTTCTCTGTGGAGTAAACTCTTGGGGGCAGCAAAGGAGCATCCGATTCCTCATGAATGAGTTCCAGGCCCAAACTCTCCTCGTGGTTAAAGGAGGTGGCGTCGTCCAGGACAATGGCGTCGTCTTCGCTCCCGCTGCCGAGGTTATTCACCAGCTTGTTCATCAGATTCCTGTTCTGTTCACTGGAGCGCTCGTGGTTGTTCAGGTACGAAGGGATATAATTGGAAGTGAGTTCCTTCAGAATCTTTTTCTCTAGGGCGGTCTCGTTATGGTTATAGCCGCGGTCTATGATTTGCACACAGTTGCTCAGGTATTCGCTGCTGGCAATGCTGTAACTATTGCCATGGTTACCATTCAGTGGTAGAGTATCCATGACACTTGTATCCCTGGCATTGTTCAGAAGCCCCTCTGAAAAAGATTACAAGACACTATGACATTTATATCCAATAGGCCATACAAGACACACAAACACAAAAGCAACAACATTCATTGACTATGAAATATGTATAAATTGCTAGCATTTTTAAAGTATAAAATGTTTGGAAAGAAACAAAAAATATTATTAAATCTATTTGTGCATATCTAGATATGTATATAATTGGACGATTGACATTTTATAAATGGAAAAATAGCAAAGCACATCTTTAAAAGAATTTCTTAAAAACCTATATATTATCAATTTGAAATTTTCATACAAACATTGACATTATTTGAAGTATATTTGGTTATAACTTGGACAAAACAATGTAAAATTTTGGGATAGTCATTTATAGCTTTCAATTTATACACATCAAAGTCAAATAATTCATTACCCTTAATATCATGTTGCCTTAACATTGAAATAGCTATAATATTAACATAATTCGTGTGTGGTACTTTGAATATACATACTGGTCAAAAGTAAGAGAAACAGTTTCTAATAATTTGATATATAATTTTGTGAGATTAAAAATAGTCTCGACACACAAAACCACAAAAGGATTATGTTAAATTTGTCAGAATGATGAGGTCATGAAATAATGCTTAGTCAAATAAATGGCACATCAAATTAATTTACACATAGGAACTTTCAAAACAAAAGTATTTGGACTTATTTTCTAAATTTTTTTCTGCTATAAGCACTTTGGTTATTATTATATATTAGCCCATTGGTGATTGTTTAGGGTCATTAGGTAATACTACAAAAGAATGTGTAAAGACACAGGGATCTGATTCCTAAAAACATCGTGTCAGTGTTAACGTTACCATTCGATAATGAGTGATGATTTTGTGTGCATTTTAAACTTTGGGTTTAAAAGAGGATAAACATTATATTCTGGTAAACAGCTGCAGTGAAATAAATTTGACCACATATTTCTTCAAGGTTTTACATTCCCTTGAATGAACAGAAATCCAAGAATCTACGATAGTTTCATAAATCACTTCAAACGCAACCACAAAAGGAAAAAACACACATAACCAATACTGGTAAATAACAAAGGGTATTTCTTTAAAGAAAAAATAATTGGAGAATTCTATTAAACTTCTCAATACATTGCTAATGTGAAAATATAGCATTCATTCTATATCTGTGATGCAGTTATGTTTATCAGTAAAGTCAACTCGTTCATTGCTGGTTTAAATGTGTCAGCTATGTCAGTTTTTATATGGACTTCTGATGCATACTTGATTGTATCAAGTAACAGTTTTCAAAAATAATGCATAAAACATTAATAAGCAGCTATCACAGACATAGGGTGAAGCAGTTTATTTTCATTTTATATCTTGTAGACAAATCCACAATGTTAAGAAAAAACAAAAGTAAATGCTTTTTAAAGGGCTGTGTGTGATGAGTGATCGCCATTGCAGAGGCTGCTGTGGTATGCTTAATGGTTATGGTTGGTGGCTGATGCATTGAAACACGTGTTTATTATTTCTGTTGTCAATGCATGAGGTACTGGCTAAAAGCAGCCATAGCAAAACAAAGTGGATATGTTGCATGTGACATATTTTTATGATGGAATGTACTAAGAAAAATCAAAAGTTTATGAATTAGCAAAAATAAATGCTTAATTTAAAAACAATTTAACTCACACAAACATTACATGAGACTTAACAACTATGTTGATTATGTGACAGTAAAAGAATCAGACAACAAAAGCGTCTAATCGCTATTAACATATAAGCCGATTTCATAGGTTCTTTAGTTTTAAAATTGTGAGATGAACTGTTTTTAATAACTACATCATCTATATGTGATGCAATAAAAGTGAACTAAAAAAAATTACATTTGATATGCAATGTTTAGCTTTACTCCCATACTTGTCTCTCTGTAGGGCTCTAAACGACAGCATGAAGAAAAGGAAAGAAAAAACAACAAGTAAGCTTACAGCGACAGTAGAAGAAACATGAGTAAAAAGCAAATTGATGATATGCAGAAAAAAGAGTCAAAGGAAATAATTTCCACTGCCCCCAAATTCATGAGCTTGTGTTACATGGTTTATCATAATTAAAAATCTTGAAATGTTAGTCAGAAAATAAGAAATCCCCCTTAACACATGCTAATATGAGTCTTTAATAAGCATTTCTACAGTTTGTAAATTTCAAACAAATACACACTTATTTTAAAGTTAAGATGATTATCACACAAACCAAGGAGAGTAAAAACTTAAGGGCAAGCTATGACTATTTCCACCATTATATGTTTGTGTATATGTTAGCGCATACCTGCTTCTAAGAAATGTTACTTAATTTTAAAAATTTTCAGTAAAATTTTAAAGTCATCATCTTACATACAGAAAGAAAACCAGAGTTAAAGGCTTTCATTATTACGTTTTTTTCCCTCCCTTACGTATCTTCTCTTTCCCTACACAAAGGTTAATTTCCCCATTGTACCTATAGAAATGTTTCTTATAATTTGTAAATGAAAATTGATCAATGTTGTCATTTCTGGAACTCATTTTCAAAAGCTGTGTAACTATGGAGGAAAAAAAGTTTAAATACATTTATCAAGAAAATATGAGGGGCGGGAATACCACCAACAATGTCAGGTTTTCTTCTGGATTGTTGTAGAATCGTATGCAACCAAACATTTTGAGGGTCAATCCCTTAAAAACAATCCTAACAAAATTTTTTTTTTTTTTAGAAAAAACTCATACTTTAATCAGATTGAAAGAATTGCTCTTGCTGATTTCACTTACAAAAAGATTAAAATATCACAAAATAAAAACCAGCAAATTCACTGGGCCAGATCATTTCAACAGGTTCCAACTTGTTACAATTTAACCATTGTTTAAAGAGACAGATTGTGTACTTTACAGGTTGATTTTCTTTTCAGCAAAAAGACCGACAATATTTCAAAATGCAGAGGAAATCTCTTTTAAAATTTCAAAATAGCTTTAGAATAAAAAACTGAAATAAAGAGCCAAGCCAGTACATCAACAGATGTAAATGTGTGTAGGCTCATTATGGTGCATTTGTTAAATGAGAGAATTTTAGAACTGGAAAGCAGATGAGAGATCACTGAAGTCCAATTCCTGCTTTCCAGAGAGGAATATAATGCAGCCAAGGGAGGCTGGGCCTTATCTAATATCACCCTACTAATATGGCAGAGCAGGTATCAGAAAAGGAGTCCTTCAGACCTCTTCCAACTATCTGCTGCAATCTCCTTTATTTCACATCTGCCTTGGGCTTTGAAAGTCACAATAGAATGTTAACTTACATACTTTCTAAAATAGGCTTCTATTCTTACCAACTGTAATATATGCTTTTAAAGTTGTAGAATTAAATTACTTTAAAAATGTAAATTATATTAGTGGAATCATAACATCCTCCTTATGTTCATAGGTTTTTTTCTGTATGTAATGAGATTTATCTTTACAAAAATTAAATTTCTAACCCTGACAAGCAGCTAATGGTCCAGCAATACTATGCATGAAATTTTAAATATTTCCACAGAATCTGAATTGAATATAATAAAAGTATATTATTCATCTTTATTCCTAACCCTTTATGCTTCAGTAACACTATCAACACATCTTTACGTATTTTAAATAAAGGCAGTACAAACAAGAATGGCTATTTTAAACTGGAATGCTTCTATTCCTGGATAGCATTGGTGCAGGTCAATTAGAGGATCCACAGAACAGAGCCAAGTGGTAACTCAACATAAACCACTCCAGTACATACCGAGCCACCTATATTTCATGTAAGATTTCACCTTGCCAGTAAGAATATAAGTGCATTCATCTGAAAGCATAAGATTAGTAGCAATATGACAATCACCACGATTTACTTTTGGTCAGTGGTAAAATTATTTTAAGCACTACCATAGTTTCTTAACACCTTAAAAAATATGGAAACATGAAACAGTGTACAATTCCACTTCTAACTCTGGTGAAAAACATTAATAAAATTATTTACTTAAGAAATGTCAGTAGAATTGCATTCACTAGAATACAGAAGAATCTTTTGTGTATTTACTGATAATCTCAATAGCAATAACCAGTAATGAAGTCCATGGAAATAAAAATATCTACAGGGTATTATTTTAAACTTTACATTGTGAGAATTTCAGTTGGAAAATTTTTATAGAAGTATTCCATCCTTAGAAAAATCCCTTACTTTAGGATGCCAATAAAAATACAGTATGAGAAGGCAGATATTGAATTAGAAAAAACATACAGATTAACGATTGTTACTTTTTCATTATATAAGAAGTTAGAAATTATATCTGAATAACCAAAAAGCTAAACAAAATGTGATCCAAATGTATTACTTGTTTTAAAATAATTACCAACAACTCTTCTGTGTAAGGTGAATAATGTAGAATGCATTTAATTTGCAGATATGGTGAAAATCTTCATTTAACATTCAAAGATGACCAATATGCCAGCACATTTATTTCATTGTATTGCAAATATCTTGACTATACTCATGAGGTCACTTTGGAATTACTAACTTTGGTATTTTTAAAATAGTTTTATATCATTCTTTGTATCCAGCAAAGTGCCACCTGAGGAAGCTCAGATGGTTTTAGATACCCAATGGCCATGTGAAAACAAACATATCCTTTTCTGGAATGGCACATTCACACCAAGTTTTAGGCATTCACACACTGCTAATCTTTTACTTCTGACTGAGAAAGAAAAAAAAAAACCCAAAGATTCCCACAGAGAAATTTTATTCAAAATTTCCTGAAAAATTTAAATACTGCTACTCAATCAGGTTCAACTTGAAGAAACCAAGGAAGTCTCGTTGTTACAGTGAATTTTCTTTCAAATATAATTTTAAGTAAGTCGATCACTAAGATTTTTCTTTTGTGAAACTTTTATTTGAATATTTTTTGTGTGGTCTCTTGACATTCGATATAAATATTTTAAATTTTTTGTGCCCCTAATAAAATTTTATACTTGGAAAAAGTAAAACCATATCCAAATGCTTGTATTTTAAGGGGTTTTAGAGAGATCTGTGCCTATGTGCTTGACATACAAATAAATTTTTGTATCATTTTCAAGCTAGAGGATATACAGAGAAGCCTTGTTTTTAACATGTAGAACAAGCCACAGTAGAAAAAGCGACTTTGTGACCTGCCTGAGCCAGCTTGTATGGCGGAGCTAAAGTAGAGCTTTATTCCTCAGATCTCTGCTCTTTCTTCTAAAGTAATTTTCCCCAGAGTTGATCTAAACGTTTTCATCAGTACTAATGTTTTGTGCTCAGGGTGTACTTCATGGTATAACAAAGTAAGATTCATGCTCTTGATCTTATATAATAACATTACAACTACTGAAGCAAGTCTTTATCTTACTTACCTCAGGCAAATCTCTCATTTCTCGAAATAAATACATAGTTATTTAATATAGAAATAAGTAAACAACAAGAAAAGCACTGACAAACCACAAACACATTTTGTAACATTACAGAGAAACACACACGTATTGATGAATCAAGTATTTGTTCATCAGAAGGAATCCATGTCTTACTAAGGGAAACCTAAGGAAAATGGAAAATAAAAGCACCAAGAGGGGTGGAATGCGAAAAGAGTCTGTGTGTCTGCTTCCAAAACAATGAAAGGCAGGAGAAAGGAAATAGAATGTGCCCATAAAAGCTACATAAAATGGGACTCTCACTTGAAAAAATTAAGATAAAGTCCAGCACACCTTGTGCGTTGTACATGCTGACAGAAGGGTTGTTACAGACCGCCGGTTCCCCCAGCAATGTATTATAGGGATTGTTAGTACCATGCGGACGAAGCAGAGCATTGCTTATAAGATGATTAGCCATGGCTCCTGGAGCAGCCCCATAGAAAGACAGAGAAAAAAAAAAAAAGGTCAATCAGGCAAATGTGTTTGAAAAAAAGAAAGGAAACATTTAGAATGACAACAGTTGATATAGTCCTGATTACAGGCAGGCAGCTAATTCGACTAAAAAAATATGCCACTAGAGCACACGTTTCCAACAATGCACATATCCGAGTCAACGGGAAAGAGAGAAAATGATTTACAATGTTGATTAAGCCACATTTAGGGTGTTCTCTTTCCCAAGGCGTATGCGAGAATATATTCCCATGCTTGCTAAAAATTAAAATTAAAATTAAAAAAAGGAAAATCTAGTTGTCCATACAAACAAAACAGAAAACAGAAAACAAAAGCCAAAAAAAGTTTAAAACACAAAAAGAAAAGCTAAAATTAAAACATTCTCTCATTCACAGAAACCATTGTGGGTTGTTTTCAACGAAAGTAGAAAAGAATAAAAGGCAACATTTATGATAAAACACTCATTTGGAGAGCAGTTGTTGACACAACAGAAGAATTTGACATTTCTGAAATTCTACGAAGAGGAATTATTTAAGTTGAAATAAAGTAAAATGTAATCGCTCTTATTAGTACACCATAGTCAGCATACTAATTTCGTGATCTTACAAATCTGATAAAAAAATCATATGAATATTATTTTTAAATCTTTTCAATAAAATACTAACTTTATGGTATCAAACGATATACATTTACAAAATTCCATTTTCCATTTTCCAACTGGTTGTTTGGACTTTGGCATAGTAAAGTAATAAAAAATTCTTTCATCTTTTTGTGAACAGATATCCTTAGTTTCTAACACACCATTAGTTTGAGTTGCAACCTC
Source organism: Lepilemur ruficaudatus (assembly GCA_963574885.1). Lineage (NCBI taxonomy): Eukaryota > Metazoa > Chordata > Mammalia > Primates > Lepilemuridae > Lepilemur > Lepilemur ruficaudatus. The sequence continues at coordinate 28,266 of CAUYRT010076853.1, forward strand.
CCATCCTCCAAAGCCATTTATCCAAGAATCATAAGATCAGACGAAGAGTTTTATTAAATATAATTGTCATGTATGAAAATAATAGGCAGAATTGTGTATTTATGTTAGATTATAAAGAAAGGAGAAGTCGCTGAGGAAAGGAAAATACCAATTGTATGGGAATTGTCATTTTGACCACAGAGGTGCATGCTAATTTAAATATATATATATATATATATATATATATATATTAGGGAATGAAAACACAAGCTATAGATTGGGAAAAAATATTTGCAAACAAATTCACAATTATTTGTGATCCAACAAAGAACTCTCAAAAGTCAACTTTTAAAACAAACAGCAACAACAAAAAATCCAGTTAGAAAATGGTCCAAAAGCATAAACAGACATTAATTACATGGAAGAAGTGGAAAATAAGCCCATGAAAAGAATTGCTATGAGCCATTAGGGAAATACAGTTTAAAACCACAATGAGATATCACTACACATCTAAAAAAAAATGGTGACAACATTAAATGATGGCAAGGATGCAGAGAAACTGGATCGTTCAAACATCACTGGTCGAAATGTAAAATAGCACAGCCACCGAAAAACAGGTTGGCAGTTTCTCATAAAACTAAACATGCAATTACCATACCACCCAGAAATTTCGCTCTTGGATATGTATCCCGGAAAAATGGAAATTTATTTTCTCACAAAAACCTGTACATGAATGTTCATAGCAGCTTTATTTGTCCTAGCCCAAAACCAGTAGCAGCCCAGATTTCCTTCACTTGGTGAATGGTCAATCTGTAGTATAGCCGTACCAGGAAATATTACAGAGTGATCAAAAGGAACAAACTATTAATAGACATAAAAACCTGAATAAATCTCTAGAGAATTATACTGAGAAAAGCCAATCCTAAAGGGTTGTATACCGTATAATTGCATTTATGTATATATAACATTCTTGAAATGACAAAATTATATAAATGGAGGACAGATTAGTGTTCTCCGGGGTTAAAGATGTGGAGGGAGGTTAAAGATGCCAGGGGTTAAGATAGAAAAGGGAGTTAAGTGGGTATTACCATAAAAGAGCAACATGAAGCATCCTTGAGGTGATTGAAACTAACTATTCTGTATTTGGACCAGGATGAGGTATACACAAACCTACTTTGTAGATAAAACTGCATAGAATTAAACATACACAAACACAATGGACTACAAGTAAAACTGAAGAAATCTGAACAAGAGTGGTAGAATGTCAATATCCTGGTTATGATATTACAGTACAGTTTCACAAGACAGAAGGGAAACTGGGCATAGGGTATACTGTCTTTTGGTATTGTTTCATACAACTGCATGTGAATCTATAATTATCTCAAAAATATATATTGAATTAATAAAATATATTAATAAAACAAAAGAATAGTCACTTGTAGAAATGTTTAAAAAATGAAAATGGAAAGCTTGGCAATAGTAATTTTACTCTTGTCTAAATTATAACTCTTTCTCACCGTAGGTTATTAATAACAATCAACAAAATATTAGAACCTCAAAGTTGTGAATACCTTTTGATTTGAGGACAATATAGCTTGTCAGGTGTCTTGAGTTAGAAAAAAAGATCTCTTGAGTTGGAAAAAAACTAATGTTCTTTCAGGAAGTAATGTGTTTGCATCCTGTATATCCCTCAAAGAATTAGCATAGAAGTAGCACAGAAGTTTTCAGGTACTAAGGGCTCAATATTTGCTTCCTGAAGATATACAACATACACATTTCAATGTTCTTACACAGTGCGATTAGAAATCCTCAATTATCATATAATGGGGTCTATAACACTGTTACTTTCCACTGATGAATGAAATATTTGGCATTTTAATATGAAAGTTAATTTAAAAGAGTTTATCATAGTACCTTTTAGACAGAAAAAGGAAAACTGTGTATCTTAAATATTTATATCCTTGATGTTACACAAATTTAAGATTAATTGTTTGAGACGGGATTTGGTTAGCGCAACATTTTTTAAAACCAAATTACCTGTAAATTATACCTGCTACCTGATATTTATTAATCTGGACTTTTTTCCCAAGTAAAAAGTTAGTTTTCTAATACAAATAATTACTTTCTAAAATTACTCTAAGTATTTAAATAGAAAATGAAAGGTATAAGTTAAAATGAACTAGTGTTAAAATCTTAAAAGTATAAAATCACTCAAATTCTTTAACACTCCCTCAAAGATCACAAATGGGGTAAGATCTTTACGATCAAGGCTTATATCTGCATCTCCACATATTTCTCTTCATTACTACACATTATCTAACTTGAACTAATTGGAAAATAAACAGTAAGGTGAGAAGATTGGATGCTACTCTTTTTCCTTGCTTCCTATATCTTAAAAGGTAAAATATTTCTTTTATTTATATACATGTACGTATTTTTTTCTTTATTGATCTAAAAGAAGACGGTCTAAAAAATAAGGCAATTAGAGCTTTAGAATAAGACAACAATTGAGTTGGGACGAATCAAGCATAAGCAAGACACAGATGACTCAGTATTTTGGTTTCTGTGTTTATGATTCAGTTTCTAAAAAAAGTCAAGAATGTAAGAACAAAAAAGAGTGAATCATACCAAAAAAGGAGGAGTTTCATAATGGAATTGTAATGAAGCTATCAGACTTTTTATAGATAAGCTATGTGGTTATATTTAATATTTTTCCCAGCATAAAGTTCCTTTCTGGTTGTTCTAATTTTTGAATGTACTTTAAAAGCACTTTGATCATTGAACTATTAATGTAGGAAGACTGACTTCTGAAGTTCATTTTATTTTTCATCCAGTCCTGCTAAGCTAGAAAGGTTGGCGACAATGGCAGAAATGCTGTCTGTATACAGTAGGTGTTATGACACAACGTTGGCTACATGGAAAAATATTCAGTCTCAGCCATGTGGCTTTCGGAGGTTGTTTCCTCAAATCTTGATACAATACAGAATACTGATCTATAGCCATAGTGAATGACATGCAGCTAAAATTGGAGATCATCTGCTGTCTTTAGTAAAACCAAGTAAACACTTAAAACATTCAAACAAAATGCACGTTCCTCTTTATCCTTGGTATTAAGGACCTTTTCTTGATAAAAAGAGCCATTACTTAAAAATCAGTTGCTTTTTTACTGTCTATCACACACATTTACACCTCACGCACCATTTGAAACCAATGTAATTACAGTCTCTGAAACTGAGTTTTACAAATGGTGAGTTACAATTCAAGCGAGGTCTTCAGTAACAGGAACAAAAGAGAAGGAAATGGGATTTGATAATTAATGTTTTGCGAAGAGTATAAATATGTAGATAAGCTCTGTGGGTTTGTTTATATGAAAGAATAAGGGATATGTCTGAGTAATCAAACAATTATCCCTTCTTTGATCTACCTAATTTAAGGAGTCAATATCGTTCCATGGCCATTCAGGGCTTGGGATAGCCATGGAAATAGTCTTGGAGTGACCTCAAGAGGTCATTCTTCCCATCACCATTCCAAATAAGTGTAATTTTTCTAGGAGATATTATCATGTTTCCTACAGTTCACACTGACTAAATAGGTATTTCAATTATTTTCTTGAATGGTAGTACCGACAGTACTGAAAACAAACCCAGCTTGCTGCCAACGCCTGGATCCTTTAACTAAAAACTTGCACAGAACCTGTCTTCCTCCATCTTTTATGTGCAAAGCAACTTTAGTCTTTTCTCTATAGCTGCACTACATCTCACTTGTCTTTGCTGAAGTCTATCCTGTTTGCTTTTGGCTGTTTCCCCAACTGACTTAGGTCACTTTGAATTCTGAGACTATCTTCCGGGATTCTGTCTACTGTGTCTCTTCCTCTTCCCTCCAACTATCTCCTGATTTGTAAACTTCCCTTCTAATAGCTGTGAAATTGCTGAAGACTTCCATGAAGTTCAGTGTTTACAAACCATCTGTCACTGTTTCTCAGCTGAAAAGTTAAGCCTACTGGTTAGTCAGTTTGAAGACACAAATAGGTTGGTAGGGGTTTTTTTGGGGGGGGGAGGGGGTAAGGGGGACGGGAAGATGGTTACAACATTACACATGTGAAAGGAATGTTTATGTGCTACTTTTTGCAGGAATGTAAGCTCCAGGAAAACAGAATACACAGGGGTTTTCAACGCTCTACACCAAGTGCCTAGAAGAGCTCCTAGAGTGCAATAAATATTTGCTCAATTAATGAAAATACATGAAATCGATGGCATCTTGAAAATATAAAACTAAAACAAAGTTAACTTGTCCATTATGAGTAGTGTTATAATTTGAGTAAATTTTTTCAGAGTGCCAATTGCTCACTTGCTAATGTGATTTGTTTATTTCCTTCTAAAGAGGTACTACACTATTGGAACTTTTAAAGCAGAAATAAACAATCATGTATTATTTGGACATACGAAATGCTACCCGGATGCTAACTGCAGATAATAATAATGGCAAAAACAAAAAGCAAACCCACAACTTGCCATGACTCAATGTAAAAAGCTCAGATTAGGGTTAAATATAAAGTGGCTAAGTAAAAATAGCTATTCCTTAATTACTACTTATTTAGTAAATCTTGGCTATAGTCTAGTCATACCTGCTTAATTGCTGTAAGAAACAAGGGTAAGCTCTCTAATAAAAATCATAGAAAGGGAATTAAGACTGAATTTCAACATGTGGGAATCATCAACATAGCTATCACTAAAGGGCCAAGCACAAAATCTTTATTTCTGGTGAAAGCAAGATACAAAGCAAGAAGGATGTTCATATCCCACAGTGAAAAACTTGGGAAACTTTTCTGACAATTATTTAAAAAAATCAGACCCTAATGCCACTGAAAAAGATTAAGTGTTAAATCATAGTCAGTTAAGAAGAACTCTTTTTATTTTACTTTATTTATACCTGAAGATGTATACTGATATAAAAGTTTTTGAATGAGTGAATTTTGAATGGAACAATAACGAGTCATACTCTTTTCCAATGTATAGTTTAACAAAAAACTGTGATATTTCTTTCCTTACAAAAATAGGTGTTTTGACATTGGGAAGCCCTGAATGACAGCATTGTCTGGGCTTAGTTCAGTGTGATCTATGTAACTGAGGACTGCAAATCTAAGGCAGATCAGCGTGCTTTAAAATTGTGAAGTAAAAAGCATACCTGAAAAAGGATGACAGCTGGATCTCACTTGAATCTATATTATATCATCCAGAAACATAATTCAAACAACGCTTCTTCTTGACAGCAGGCTAACAGAACTATACAGGAAAGCTCTTAAAATAACTAAAATTGCCACTCTGCTCTTCCCTCAGACATTGTTTTTTAAAAATGCGCTTATATTCTTATTTGGTCATACTGGACGGCCAAAATTTTTCCATTTAAGACCTTGGTGACCTAATGAACCAACTGAATCCAACCATTCTTCAATAGTCACATGGCAATATGTCCCAATTTTCAACTACTTCTTATTTATAAACATATAGGATGGCAGATGTTCTGTTTGTTTTATCCTAATAAAATACTTTGACCCTGATGGTTCTTTCTTCTTTATTATCTTCCATTCCAGTAACTCTTGGTTCTCTCTCCTTTGGTTTGACAAAACATTTTTTATGAAGTAATTTTCACTATATATATATATGTGTGTGTATATATATATA
>CAUYRT010076854.1:0-16268 GCA_963574885.1 Lepilemur ruficaudatus
CCGAACGGGAAATGAGCTTCACTTAAGTACCCTCAGCCAGGACCTCCCCCAGGACGTGTTCTCTAGTGATAGGCAGGACGGAGAGAGCAATTGCGCACACGCTGGGCACAGCTGCCTCCCAAGCGGGATCCCTGTGCTGCCGGCTCCCCACACCTCCCAGCCTCATTGTTTCCTCCCCTTGTCTTTCCCGCTTCCTGCCATGTGATCTGTGGATGGGCCAGCCCTGGTGCTAACCTAGGCCTCCCCAGGGCAGGAAAGAGAGCAGCAGCCACCCTCACCATCCATCCCCTGAGTCACGATCAGCCAGAACAGTCTGGGGTCCTGGGGGCAAACCTAGTACCCATTTGGCCTGTGAGGTGTGGCACTTCCTCTCCGCATTTGTACAGGGCTCCCTTCACTCTACAGTGACAATTCGCAGCCTTCACTGCATCAGGATACTCTGGGGAGCCTGTAAAAATGCCCAACCCTGGGTCTACCTTACAGCCCTTGAAACCAAACCTCTGGAGATGGGGACCAGGCAAGGCTGTTCCCCAAAGCACCAGGGTGAGGGTGAGAATGCACTCCCTGATGCCCAATGCCAGCTTCGAGCACCTGCCAAGTGTGCCCCTCTGAGCTGGGCCATGAGCCCGCAGTAAGGGCCTGTCACAGCCAGGTGCTGCAGTCTCACTCACGGAGGCGTCCTGCATTCACTTCCCTTCTTCCTTGTCTTGCTCCAGTCAGCCCTGGTTGCCGCCTGGCCCCTGCTAAGAGTGAGCCTTTCCTCTCTAGACAAAGAATCCAACTGTACCTCCATCCAGCTCTGCCATCTCTCTGCCTTGGTGGCCGAGGCCATGGAGACCCACGTAGGCCTCTCTCATGACTGACCACAAGGCCATGGGCCTGTTTGGAGCTTCTCTTCCTGCCCTTTCTTCATCCTGCAATATTGAGCATCAATAACATGCCAGGCTCCATGCTGAGTGCTTGGTATTATTACCACATTTAATCCTCACAACAGCTTATGAGGAAGAGTTACTATTTTACAGTTAATGAGACAGAGATCCTGGGATGATAACCTTGCTCAGGGTGTCTAATCTTGCTCAAGGTGTCTTAGTCCAGGTTGGGTTCTCTAACACAGGTCAGGTTGATTCCAAAGCCCATGGTCTCCCTATTTTTTCCTCAGGGAAAAAAACACCCAGTTTCTGCCTGAAAGTGTTCACAGTCTAGTCAGGATGACGGACACAGGAAATAAGCGTGGAGTCAGGCGGCAGCTCATTGGCTGTGGGGACAAGTAGGAGGGGTACCTCCTGAGAGAAGGATTCCTGGGGAAGAAATGAATCGAATTCCACAGGATGAGCAAAAGTTACTTAGGGTAACAGAGCGAGGACCCCAGGTACACAGCTGTGGAACTGTGGAGAAAGCAAGGTGTCTTCAGGGACCTGCTGGACAATGACAGGGCTGGACATGACCTGGAGGAAGCGGGAAGGGGCAAGAGGTGAAGATGGACGGGCAGGTGGGATAGGTCGTGAGCCTTTAAGTCACACCAATAAGTTTTGTACTTTATGCTGGGGACAATGGGCACCAGTGAAGAGGGTGAAGCAGAAGAGAAACCAAATAAAAATTGCACCAAGGAAGAAGGATTGGCAAAGGACATGCACGGCTGGAGGCTGGGAGAACAGTTAGGAGGTTGCAGCACAAACTCTGGTGAGAGGTAATGGTGACCGGAAGGAAGACAGTAGCAGTGAAATAACAAGGAGGGAACAGAATTAGGAGCAATCTGGAAGGCAGATGCAGCTGGAGTTGAGGAGACTAAATATTTGGTGGGTGAGAAGAAGGAATAGTCAAGAATGACTCGCTTCCATGAGACTAAAGAATACAGGGAGAGGAGCAGGTTGGGAACAACTAGTGAGTTTCTCTGGACACGTAAGTGGAAGGGCCCAATGGGCAGCTGGATATGAAAGTCTGAAGTCCAGGAAAGTGGCCTACAGTGGAGATCCCAAAAAGGTAGTCATCAAGGTGGTCACTGACTTCAAAGATGTAGTAAGGTGCTCAGAGAGAGTGGGCAAGATGAGGAGAGCTGCATCTACAATGACCACTACAAGTGGCCCCACTTTCCCGCCAGAGCTTGAGGTCTACTCTGACCCCCAGCTTACTTATTCAGGGCCCTGATACCCTGCTTTGTCCTTGCTAGTTTCTCTCCCTGAAAAAAAAAATACTCTGTGCCCTCGTCCATTTGCTCATATACTCCACGCGTGTTCAGCTCTTCCTGAACCACAAGTCTGCTGGATCTAATCCTGCCCTATTGCTGCTGCCTGGAATTTTTCCCTGCTATGCACCACGATCCAATTAGGACACCCTAATACCACTATTTGTCCAGGCTTTCTCTGCCCTTTGGGTACTGTGTCTTGAATAGACCAAGCATCCCAGTGGAGCCAGCCTCTGGAATTGGGTTAGTCCCTTCCAGGCCAAATCCTATACCCTAGGTGGGCAGGGTCCTCCCTGTCTCCTCCCCTTCCCCTTTGGCCCAGGGCTGCAGCCCTATTCCGTAAGCCTGACTTCGCAGCCCACAGAACAGGATGGCGCCCCACGCAGATATTAAGGCTGAGGCAGCAGAGGATGAAGCCCTGGGTGGGGGGGTGGGAGGCTTCTCTGTCTGTCCAGCCGCGTGGAGCAGGCCAAGAGGAAACACAGTAGAGGCTGACAGAATGGAAAAGTGGAAACCAGAATTTGCTCCCAAGGGACACTGGCTGTGGAATACCTTAAATTAGAAGTCTTAAAAAAATCTGTTAGCGATCCCTGTTGCCTTGGTTGGCTTTGGGTGTGGTTCTTTCAAACACAGGATGATTGGTGGAGTTTCTCCAGCCCTGTAATTCTACTTGTGATGAGGTAGAATTAAAGCTGAAATGTGAGTTCATAAATTGCCTAGTTGGTGAATAATAGAGTTTAAATCTCCACCAAAAAAAAAAGTTAAATAAGAAATCACATTAAAATTCATAGCCATCTGCCTACAATGATCTAATGTGAAAATTGAGCACAATTAATTTTTAATCCTAGGTCAGCTTTCCCAATGCCACCTGTCCCTCTCCTCACCACCTCCCCCACCAGACAGTCAGTGTGTGCTCAGAGAACTCGAGACCATTTTAAATATTAACCTGGGCCACACATCGCTAGGAAGATGAATCCACACATACGCCTTCTCTTCTTCCTCCCATTATTATTAGCATAGTTGCTCATGTATTTCTAAATGTCGTCCTGGCTAAAAATAAATTCTGTAAACTAGGAATGTGGGGTGTGTCTGCCCCCACAAAAATCCCTTTGTTCTCTGTGTTTGGAAGTGAGCAGAGACACAGAAGGAGACAGCCAGAGCTATCGTTGAGGAAAAGACACCGTGGCATGCGTCACCAACTGTGTGTGCCCCTGGCTTTCTGTTAGAAGTAGGGGACATTAAGTTTGGGGAGAGATTTTAGAGGCTAGACTGTTTGATTTCCTTCTTCAACGGCTCCATTTTGGATGGGAGGAGATTCCATAAGAAAGGGTACAGGAATAGACACAGGTTTGGCAGGCGAAGGCCATTTATCACCAGGAAGTTGACATGATCAAGCATCCTCCAAAAGAAGGCAGAGCAGAGCTAAATCGGCTAAGCCAGGAAGCTGCCGTCAGCACCCGGAGGGGCCAGCATACTTCAGGAGAGGAGCTCTTCTCATGGATTCGCTCCGCTGCAGGAAGCCTTTTGCTCTGGATGAATTGAATCGTGCGTATTTTTAATGAGGTTTGCTCTTCTCAACATTGGAGTTCTCATCTTCTGTGACAGATCCACTCACACTTGGGGATAGGAGTTCCAGCTTAGGGTCCCAGGCACTGGTAACAGCATAGATCCCTGTTCCATAGATTCCTAGAGCAGACTAGGAATAGGGCAATAAATGCAGAAGATGTGACAGGTCCATGCTCAGTGAAAGCAGAAGCCAGAAGAGGGTTGCTGCTTCTTCAACACCATTCTAAACAAAGCCCTGGATTGTTCACAGCCCAGGATTATTTGGGTCCCGGATCCCAAGGGCATCTAGCAACAATATAAAGCCAAAAAGGAAAGAATAGAGGTCCTAAAGGTGGCCATCTGTGAAAGTTGCCCACCAAAGGTTTCTAGAAGCTGCTGGGTTTGTGATCACCTGTACTGGAACTAGTACTGACCCAGGACCTTCTGGAGAAACCAATGTTATCTGCTTAATAACAGATTTAAGATGTGTGACAAGCTAAACGGTAGTGTTGAGGGTTCAAGTATTTACTTTTAAATGGCCCCCAAACAAGAAGCCACCGAAGATTAGCTGGAGCCAGGTTTTTTTAATGGAAATGGAAACCTCTAACTGAATAATGATCCATTTTGGGAAAATGAAACTGATCATAGGAAATGAGCTGTCCCTCTAGGTTAGAGTTTCTTTTTAGTGGGTCACAAGGTAGATGGCATTCAGAGGCTGAAAACTGAAAATGTCAGCTAAATTTGGCCTAGGCAAAGAGAAATTAGGTGACAGGTACAATACTTTTGACAAAAGTGACTGCAAAGGAAGAAATTGAAAGTGACTGATGAAAAAACAAGGCAGTTATTAACTTCAGGAAAAAAGAAAAGTAATAAGAAATTTAATCATAGTATAATACAACACTCTACTTTGTTTACATGTGTATGATAATATAAACACCAAATATTGATTTAACCAAAAATTATAAGATAATTATATAGGGAGGACTGGGGAGGGAAGACAGAAGGAATGACTGAAAAGAATTCTAACTTCTTATCTACTATAATAGAAAAATAATACATCTAGATTATTGAATCAAAAGAGAATAATACATGAATATTATTTAAAATATGGCAATGTGTAAATGCCAGAAGAAACAAGACTGGGGAGAGTGGGAAGGAATGCGAAAGGAAACTACTATATTTCATTAGTCTTTTAATGCTATTAACCTTTTAAAATTATGTGCATGTATTCATTAAAGCAATTTTTAAGTGATCTTTCTCCAAAAGGACAAGACAGAAGGGAAAGTCTTTTCAGTTAAAATTACGTTGAAAAGCAAATTAACTTCAAGTTCAAAATACCTTGTATAATATAGGAAAGACTTAGAACCAAGAGTAAGGCCTAAGGATTTCTTAGTTGATTTAGGCACAGTGTGATAACAGTTAAGTTTAATAACAAGAGTACTTAATTTGGTGTCTAGGTCTTACACTATTTTAAAACTTGTTGCTTATATAATGTAATATTTATAATGGAAATTAATGAAAACTCCCTTAATGAAGAGGTAATTTGGGGACAGAAACATACCGAGTGGAGCGTGTTTTCCGTGCCTACTTCTTTAATTGTCCGCATGGGATGAATGCCCAACCAGTGGGCCTGTGCATCCATAAACAGACATCACTGTTTTTCATCAAGTGCCAGCTACCTGAAGAGCAAGCATATTGAGTAGGAAGAATTAATCATCTTCCATAAGACTTGAGCCTATAATAGTCATGCATTCAATCCGCTTCTATATTTCTAGCTCTCTTTTAGAAATGCTAAATGTAAAGTCGTTTGCCCCAATATGTCTTTTGGTAGTGAAGGAGCTCAGGGAACGTCACCCTAAAATATGGCCCCCTGGTATAAAAAGTATTTTGAATTAAGCATCAACAGTTGTTAGAAGAGACTTTTCCACCTATCTACATAAAGGCCTGAGAGGCCCACCAAGGAGAACAATTGTTTTCCTCCCAGCTACTCCTCCCCACCTTCCTCCACATTTCTCAATCCTCTACCTCTCCCAAAGCACAGCCTGAAGTTCCCTTATCTGCCTAATGTTCAGACCTACCAAAGAAGAAAACCGTTACCTTTGGTCTTTCTCCTGAGCTTTCATTAACTGAACCCATATTGCAGGAAAGGATACTAAAGTCTGTCGACATACCTGGACAGACTTGTATCCCAAACCGTTGTCCACTCTGTGGGCCCAACAGACTTTGCCCCAGACTACCAAGGAAGATGCCATGAAAGCTCACATCAACAAAGTAGAAGAGCTAAAGAAAAAATACGGAATATAAGAGACTGGATTTGGCTGCCAACCATGCATTTAACCTAAACTGATACAATGCCCTGTGTTTTCTAATACTGTGGACGAGGTGAAATAGTGAAAAGAGCCAGGTAACCCAGGTCCTCAAGGCTGTTCAGGATACGGCTCTAACAGATTAGGGGCTAAAACGATTACTGACGTTTCCCAAGTAATTTTTATCTGAGATCAATTACAAGTGTATTTGTTATTTAAAAAAAAAAAATTTAAGCCCATTAAATTCCTCTAAAAATCATTTGCGATCCCCCTAAAATCATCCATACTTCCCCATCTCCCTTTTCCCTAAGAAGTAGGATATGTTATATATCTGTACCCCACTGGGATATGGGGCAGTCTGTGATTCTCTCTGTGTGCATGGTAGTATTAAGCCTCTTGCTTTTTCTCTTATTCATCTGCCTTTTTGTGAGTTGATTTTTCAGGAACACTTTCAAGGTTCAAAATAATGTAAGACCGAGGTACAAATTAAATACTCTTGTTAACACCACTTAAGTAATCTGTCACCTTGAATGTATGACTAGTGTTAAGTGGAAAACCTTCACCCTTTAACACAAGGTTTCTCAATCTTGACATTATCAACATTTTGGGTGAGATAATTCTTTGCTCTGGGCACTGTGCATTGCAGGATGTTTCACAGCATCCCTGTCCTTCACACACTAGATGTCAGCAGTACCCCTCTCCCCTCCTCCAGTTGTGACAACCAAAAATATCTTCAGACATTGACATATGTTCCTGGGAGGGGTGGGGGAGAAGCAAAACTTTCCTCCAGTTGAGAACCACTCCTTAACACATCAGTTGTCCTGGTGCCCAACTGGTGCTCAAAATGAGTGAATTCTCTCTTGAAACAGCTGCCTTATATCTGGAGTTCACCTATTCTAGCTCATCAAAGATTTAGGCTTAGTCTATATTATTAATTCTGCAGCAAAGAACATCTAAACAGTGATTAAAATGTATTATACCACTCTGCATCTGATAAGTGAGACATGTTAAGTGAGAAGGCTCTCCCTAAAGTATAATTAGGCTATGTAAATTGCCTAGGTATTTTAAAATCTGAAATAAAATTGAAAATGAGAAGAATCCCATCATGACATCCTGACACACCGGTTTGAGAGTTCTCCAGGGAGGGGAATCTTGCTCCCAACGTCTTTGTAATATCTGCCTCAACTGAGCTTGCTTTAGCTTTTAAGAAACCTGGGGCTGAACCCATAAGGGGCTGGAGCAGGCAAAAAGCACTCCAGTGAGGATCCCCTGGCCAGAGTGAGGAGGACTGGGGCTGGGACGTAAATAGCTGCTTCATCATCAAAGCCTCCTGCCCAAGAGAAGGCTTTCATGAGAACTCAGCTCATTGTGTGAAAATTCAGATGACTGAACTATAATTAGCTCGATTAGTCAACGTTTTAATTCATAGGATTCTGGCTTTGATGTGTTCCTTTCTCACAGAATCAAAGCTAATAATTCTGGAATCATAATTGGGAGCTGAGTGCCAGCTTGAACATGGGGAGCTCCTCACCTCCTTGGCAAGCCCTGCTTCCAAGACTGCAGCTTCCTTCCTGGCCATGAACGCTTATGAACCTGGCCCAGGCACCTCAGCCTTGCCCTTTAGCTCTTTGCTTCAGGGAACATTTCCTGGGAACCTCCCTCTGTGAGTCAAGATCTAGCATTTAGGTTCTAAATTTGAAGTGGTTGACATTAAGCTATATCAGTGCCTCCAAAGCCTGAGCACATAATAGGTGTTCAATAAATGTTTTTTGGATGTGGCTAAACAAATAGTAGAGCAGATCATTGGTCGATTATGGTTTTAGCTCATTTTCAGTTGCTATAACAGAATACCACAGACTGGGTAATTTATAAAGAAAAGAGGTTTATGGCTCACGATTCTGGAGGCTAGGAAGTCCAAGATCAGGCAGCTGCATATGGTCAGCTTCTGGTGACGGTCCTATGCTGTGTCATAACATGGCGGAGAAGCAGAAGAGGAAGCAGGCATGTGCAAAATGGGAAAAACGCAAGGGAGAGCATCTCGTGGTAATAACCCACTCTCGTGGTAACCAATCCAGTCCCAAAAAAGCAATAACTCACTCACTTCCTCAAGATTTTACTCAGTCCTATGAGAGTGGCATTACTCCCTCTTAATGACCTAATCACCTCTTAAAGGCCCAGCTCCCAGTACTGCTCCACCAGGAACCAAATTTCTAGCACATGAATTCTGAGGGACACATGCCAACCAACCACAGCAGTTGCCTATCCAATAATAATTCTCCTGGCCTCATCAATAAAACCTGATTGAAATGACCAACTGCAATAATCCTATTTCTCTTGGTCAAACAGAAGCACATGAGATAATTCTGGTTAATGAGGTAAGATGGGAAGTCTGCTGGAGGGATTCCCAGAAGGATTTCCTTGCTTAAAAAGGCAGACATAGGAAGAGACAGCCCTCTTCTGCTATTGGATGTTGTTGTGTTTCCACGTGACTCCTAGAACTGTACCCACCATCTTGAAATCATGAGGAGACTCCCTGGGGACAAAGCAGACAGGTTGAGGATACAGGACAGGTGGAAGAACGTGTGACCTCCACAATATTGTTAAGCTGTGGATCAGCCAACCCTGAAGCTACCTCTGGATTTCTTACTAAATAAATAGCACGTGTTCCTCATTGTTAAGACATTCTCAGTTGGATTTTTTTGTTTCTTGCAGCTGAAAGCATCCTAATTGATAAAAGTGATTAACCAAATCATTTCTGTATAAGAGAGATTTGAGTGAAAGGCCAGCCTAGTGGGAACTTTATTATAATAATTACTGCTTACTGGCCAGGCGAGGTGGCTCATGCCTGTAATCCTAGCACTCTGGGAGGCCAAGGCAGGAGGATCGCTCAAGGTCAGGAGTTCAAAACCAGCCTGAGCAAGAGGAAGACCCCCATCTCCACTAAAAATAAAAAGAAATTAATTGACCAACTAAAAATGTATAGAAAAAATTAGCCAAGCATGGTGGCACATGCCTGTAGTCCCAGCTACTCGGGAGGCTGAGGCAGAAGGACTGCTTGAACCCAGGAGTGTGAGGTTGCTGTGAGCCAGGCTGACAACACAGCACTTTAGCCTGGCCACCAGAGTGAGACTCTGTCACAAAAAAAAAAAAACAAACAAAAACAAAAACAACAAAAATAAATAAATAAATAATTACTGCTTACTGAGCACCAACCATGCACTAGGACGTTATAAACATTGACTCTAATCTTCACAATAACTCCACGAAATGATTTTTTTTAAGAGATAGGGTCTCACTATGTTGCCCAGGCTGGAGTGCAGAGTCTGTTCACAGGCACAATCATAACATGCTATAGCCTAGAACTCCTGGTCTTAAGCAATTCTCCCACCTCAGCCTCCTGATCCCATTCTAAGCCTCGCTTGCTCAAGAGAGGACTGATTCTGGAAAGGCTTGGAAGGTGTTATAGATTGAGATTATTATTTTCTGGAGACTTTGTGGGACACCGGTGGGCAAGGGTGGCAATTTCTTCAGTGCCTATCAAGGCACTGCCTCTCCTTGTGTGACCTTGACCAAAGAAATTAACAAATCCCATACTCTCCCTGCTTCCATTTTCTTCCCTTGTAAAACAACTACAGCAGTTGACCATAACAACCCAGAGACGACTGTCGGCATCTGACTGCCATGAGCTGCAGGGGCTGCTGGGTGAGACAGACTAGAGATTGTGCCAGCACCACCTCCAGGGTCCCCACTTGGATCCCTACCCCTCCCTTCTCCAACTCCTATCAGCCTCATGCATCTAATGGTCACCCCAAGATGGAAGTTTCTTCACATTTCCTGTGACACTGTGAAGAACCAAAGAACTGATAAATGAGCTAATCTCTGCACATCACACACCCCAGGAGCTCACTGGCATGACACACTGAGAAACCTGGAACAGAGGGAGGAGATCCAAGCCTCCTGGGTCCATGAGCTCCATGGAAGTCAAAGAGGAAGATCACACACACACTCACACAACAAGGGAACATCCTGACCCCTTCAAATGAGAGATCGTCTTGATTCACCTGTGACTGATCCTGTACCCATGAGAAATGTTGCCCACTAAGGAGGGAGGCCTCTGAGCTTCTGCTTCTCTGACTTCCTATTTATATCAGGCCAGACCTGGGCAGGAAACAGATGGCACACTCAAATTGGGTAATTTGAGGACAGTTGAATAAAGGGGCTATTTACAAAGATGTGGGCAGGACATAGGGAAACCACAGGGGTAGTGCAATAAGTAACAGCTACTTGACCACCCTAGGTTTGAGGGAGTGAGGGGAGGTATGGCCACCAGAACCTGTAGAGTATGTCCTGTGTATTTAACGCCACCTGACAAGAGCTGTGACCATGAGTCAAAGGATGCAGCCAGCCCAGAGGTGATCCCCAGGTCTCTCTACCCATTCTCCCTCCCTCTGATCTCCTGCCTAGGACACCCACCGGCTAAACCCAACTAGAAGCCAAAAGGTAACTGAGCCCACTGATATAGCTTGTGGCATAGAGCAGGGTGGAGAAGGATCAAGAGTGCATCTAGAAAGGCAAACAGTATCTAGCATACTAACCAACTTCTAAGGGTGGTGGAGAAGGCCAGGGCTCTGAAGCCAGGCAGCCTGGGTTCAAGTACCAACTCTGCCTTTTACTTGCCATGTGACTCTGGCAAGTTACTTAAGTTCTCTACACATCAGTGTCCTCATCTGTAAAGTGAAGATAACAATACCAACCTCAGAGTTGTAGTGAGGATAGATGTTTCATTTATCCCATTTAGAGATAATATAGGGAAAGCACTTAGCATATAGTAGGTGCTCAATAAATGCTGGATCCTTTCCTCTCTTCCTTCCCCCCTTACTTACCTTTTTCCCTTCTTTTTCTCTCTTTTTTCCATACCTCCTTCATGTAAATGTGTGGGGTAGGGCCCTACACTTCGCATGGTGCTATTTATTATATGCATTTGATAAATACTGTTTGACCAATGGTTGAAGGGTCTTCCCACCTAGGAGGCCTCCTAACATCCCAATAAGTGATCCACCCAGTCTTGGAGCCTGCATCAGTGACTGTGGTTTAAAAAGTTCTTTCTGGGGTTGTTTGTCACAGTTATATCTCCTTTCATGGATGGTTGTAAGGTTATTAGAATGTTTGCATTACACATTTTAAAGCTGTATATATGTTTTATACTGCTGTCTGTATTTTTTTATATTTAACAATTTCAAAGTTTTTTTTAAAATATCTTTAAAATTTCATATGACCATGAAAAATAGAAAATTTTCATTGTTTGCTTTCTTTCCATTTGCTCTTCTTCGGTGGTTAGGATGGATCTGAATTATCACCAGGTTCTCAACAAGAGGCCTTTGATAGGTGATTTTATTGGTGATTAGTGGACCTGGGGCCACTTATTTCTTCCTAGTCACTTATTTCTTCCTATTTGCAGATGCAAGAAACTCAAGCTGGTTCTAAATGCTTTTCCTGAATCTATGCGTGGGACAGTGTCAGGAAATGCTTCATTCCCCTGTACTCGCCTTGCAGAGTTCTGTGGTTCTTGCTGACTGCGTCCAAATTCCTGCCCTTCAATGTACAGTTTGACCTCTGAGCAAGCAGCTTCCTCTCTCCTCTTTCAGCCTCTCTCAGCCTCTGTAGAGGTCCCGCAAGCCTGTAGTGTGGGCTTCCTGTTCTCTACCAAGCAGCTCTGCCATTGCTTCTGGGCCCTTCCCCAAAGCCACTGTTAAGTAGATGCCAGAACAAAGTGGCAGAATGCTTTCCCAAGCCATTTACCTTGCATTCTCCCTTTCTATTGTAACGTCTCTCTTAACCCCTCTTTCATTCCGTGCTTCACTAAAGGAACAAAAGAAACTCCCCATAACTACAAGTACAACTAGACTGGTCCTACAGTGGCAGGAATCGTGTCTTTTCATATTTTTATAAGCTATATTGCTTGTCTGAGAAGTGGACATACAATAAGGGCTCAAGAATGGGTCGTTGAATTGAACTGAATGGATTTTCCTTCTCTTCTTGCCTGCATGAAAACCATCTATCTCTTTATCCTAGCAGGCCCACTCCAGCGGATTGCAAACTACTTGAGGGAGATGGATTTTGCCCTGTCTGGGAGCTGGTTTTTACACGGCAGCAGCAGCATCCACAGCATGTAAAAGGATGAGATGGGAGGTGGACAGGGAGGAACAGGCACTTAAAAAACTTTTGAGGCTCATTTATTTTTAACACTAAGCTATAGATTCTCTCTTTAGCATAAGATGTTCCTACCCTCTTCTTCTAAAGGATTGCACAGCTGAGGAATTTTGTTTGCTTTTTTTGCTTCGTGAACAGTCTTAGACAAACTCCCAGCTCCTTCCATCCTCCACCCGCCAAAGCTGGCACTGGAAATGCAGAAAGCCAAGTGCTTTTGATGTTTTTTCTTTTGCTAAAACTAGGCAGGTCCTGGCAAGGAGAAGAGTGAGCTAGGCCGTTTAGCTTTTCCGTGCCTCACCTTTCCTCCTCAGCAGCTGGGGAGCGTGGAAGGAACATATAAGGAAGAGTGGGGGTGCTTGTTATCTTGGGGATGAAAAGTTCCAGGGCGGGAAGCATGTGATTTATGGCTCGGAGACGTTCAGATCCAATTCCTTGGTGAGGGCATCGGAGGCATGGGCCTACTAGCCCCTAAGCTTCAAGGTGTCTCCCAGCAACGAATCAGGACACAGCTAGACCCAATTAGCTGCTTTCCTTATCCCTCCAAGTTCCAAAGTCCAAATCCTTTCCTGCCGTATATACGGTAGCTACTTTGCAAGGGGAAGGGGAGTAAAAGGCAAACTCCCTGCGCCGGCTCTCAGCTGGCTCTGGCGATGTCTCCCAGACACCATCGTCATATCTATCTAGCCTTCCTTCTCTCCCCAATTAACCCCACACTCTTTCGGGCTCCAAAACTCACGTGACCCAAAAAAGCCCGTAACACGGGGCAACCCTCAGCTTTCCCATCTCCTAAAGATGAAATCGCAAGTTGTTTGCAAATAAATATTCCCCGCAGCAAAAAAAATTTCATTGTCAAGAAGGACATCACACTTGTCCGGACGCCCACTAGGAGGGACTTTCGCTAAAACGAAGGGGAAATCATTGGCCTGATTAACATGCTGTGATCTTAGATCTAAAAATGACCCGGAGCGGGGTAAACAAGGTGACGTCAGCGTGCGGGGCAGAGAGCGGCTCTCTACTGCCACCTGGAGGACGGTGTCCGCAATGGCGCCGCGGCTCGGAGCTGAGGGCCGGGGACCTGGGGCCTTGAGGAAGGGGACTTTGGGACATGCGTGGGCGCGGGGAACACGCGAGGAAGGGAAGAAACCCCCAGAGGAAAGAGGCTCCTCCGTGACCTCGGCTAGAGCAAAACCAGGTCTGAGTAATCCAGGCCACTGGACGTTATTGCGACGTCCCTGCTGGCTTCCTCCTGGGAACATTCCTTTTATAAAAGCAGTCAGACACTATGAACTCTCGCCAGAAAAAAATTGGCTAAAACTGTGTGGGGGCAGAATCCTCAAGCTTGGGCACCCTTGATAACAACAATTCCCAGTCCCTGGAGGGAGAAGCAGTGGCACCACTAGGCTAATGACAAAGGGGCCACCGGTTTTTCGGTTTTGCTTTGGGCTTCGCGGTGACTTCGGTGGGGGAGGGAGCGCGGGAGTGTAATAGTCCTAATTTGCTTTCCCGTCAGGCTAACGTACGAATGAGGCTGGGAGCGCTCTGCGTTACACAACCGGCACGCTGGGAGATGCCCCAGAAATGTGCCGGCGGTAGGAGAAGGTCAACTGCACCTTATTACTTTTCTGTAGATGATCCACGAAGGGAAAACAAAGAGTTGATCTTTAACTTGATAAAACCAAAACCAAAACAAAACCCACTTTACTTTTGGATCAGGCAGTTTTTGCTGCGTTACAGATCACCTCAAAAATCTCAGTGGCTGAGAACAACCAACCGATTTTTCTTTCTAATAGGCCTGCAGGCCAGGCTTGGTCTGGGCTCAGCTGGTCTCAGCTGGGCTGGCTGAGTTGGGCTGCACTCCAGGCTTGGGGCCCCATTCAGATCTATTCTGTGATTTCATTTCTGGAGGAACTATGAAGGAACAATGGCTACCTGGGGCATGCTCTTGTCATGGCTGACTGTAGAATGCTCAAGAGGCCAAGTCAATCCAGGCACACACATTTGAAGTTTCTGTTTGTGTCATATCAGCTTCTATTCCATTGGCTAAGTCAGTCACGTGGCCAAGTCCAACATCAGTGTGGGTGGGAGGAGTGGGATATAGTCTGCCTGCTCTAGAGGAAGCTGTTGCAAAATCCTATAGCAAAGAGTGTGGATGTATAACAGGGAGGGAGTAAAGAACCCAGAAAAACTTCATTTGCTGTTCAAATAGTAACATCACATCATGAAGGGCATTTTTTTAAAAGAAGAACTTTATTTATAATCCCATTACTCTAAAATAGCTTCCATTTTCCCTTTCGGGCTTGTGTGCTCTGTATGATTAAATAGTTACGTTGTTGTTTTCATAGGATACATACATAAAACTTTGTTCTGTCTGTTCTATGTGTTTGTCAGCAGCGAGGTGATGCTCCCAGATCTCAGTGGCTCAATATAACTAAGGTTAACTTCTA
The DNA here is from genome assembly GCA_963574885.1 of Lepilemur ruficaudatus. Classification (NCBI taxonomy): domain Eukaryota; kingdom Metazoa; phylum Chordata; class Mammalia; order Primates; family Lepilemuridae; genus Lepilemur; species Lepilemur ruficaudatus. Next base: position 14,688 of record CAUYRT010076854.1, read on the forward strand.
TTGACACCAAATGTCCCACCCAGGTTAACAGGGGGCTCCTGCTCCACACACAGTCACTCCGGGACCATGGTTGACAGAGGCACCACCAGAACATGGTGGCTGTAGCAGAGGAAGAGTGATTAGAGGATTGAACGACTCAGAAGTGACATGTGTCAACTTTTTTCACAGCCCTCCTTTCAGAACTAGTCACATGGGCCCACCTAACTGCAAGGAGGCTGCGTTTCATGTTAATGGAAATGGGTTAATAATTAGCAATGCTCCGAAGTGATGTTTGCCAGCTTTTGCCTTTTCCCTTCCTTTCTCACAGGGAGTCTCAGGGTCATGAGTGGAAATTAGAGGATTTGGTGGTCAGGTGTGGATCGTGGCACCAGTCCTGACTGGGAGATCCAACTTGCAAAGCAAGAAGTCTAAAAAGAGGTAGTCACATATTTCAAACACACATTTCCCTCTTTACAACTCTTAAATGACTTCTCATTGTCCTCAAAGTAGTTTAACCTCTTTAACACAGATTACCTCTGTAGCCTCTCTCTCAAAGCCCAGCTCCTCTTCCTCCAATTAAGCCAGATTAAATTTAGAATCCTTTGTTCACTCACTCAGCTGTTAATGTATAACAGATGTACCATGTGCCAGGCCTATACCAGGTGCTGAGCACACGATGGTGAGCAGAACCACCTCTGTCCCTGCCTCATGAAGCAGGGTGTTTGGTTGGGAGTTCAGCTGGGACAGGAGACATTAATCAAAGAATCCCCAAGTAAGTGTACAACTATGTAGCAGGTACACACTTTAGTCCGTATATTCAGATTTGTAAGAAATATCCCATTTTAAAAAAATTCCACTTGAACCCAACTTCCATGACAACTGTAGAAATTTGATCTTGGTGATTTAAGGGTTTTGCTGTCTTCTGTGCCCCTCATGTTACCTGGCTCCATCACACAGACTCCCTCAGTGCTTCACAATGTGTCCACACCAGCTGCCACCAAGGTGCCCTATTTCATCCCGCATAGTCCCGGTCTTATGCTGTAATTTGCTTTCAGAGGTTGCAGCTCAAGAGTGTGCGCTGAGGAAGGAATAATTGAGCTAAAGGGCTAATGGAGGAGAAGTTAGGGGGGGAAGGAAGGAGGAGGTGGGAGGAAGAGTGGAGGGAATATATGAAAGCTTTCTTGTGGTAGGAGGGAGCATTGAAAGGTGAGTGGTGCAGGAGCACCTGGGAGTTCGAGTCCAGCCTGGGCAACATAATGAGACCCCCCATCTCTTAAAAAGAGAGAGACAGAGAGAGAGCATGCACAGCTCCAAAGGAGTCTAGTTAGGGCCACAAAATAAATTTCCATCTTTATTCTAAAGATAATGGGAAGCTATTGAAAGGCTGTATTGGTGAGGAAGTTTTTTAGCTACAAGTAACAAATGACCCAACTAGAAGTCACTTAAAAATAAGGATATTGGCCGGGCGCGGTGGCTCACGCCTGTAATCCTAGCACTCTGGGAGGCCGAGGCGGGCGGATCACTCAAGGTCAGGAGTTCGAGACCAGCCTGAGCAAGAGCGAGACCCCGTCTCTACTATAAATAGAAAGAAATTAATTGGCC